>JXTB01000026.1:331386-361444 GCA_002914805.1 Parasponia andersonii
ATGTCCTTAATGTCTGCTTTTTCATTTTTATCTGCAATGGTTATCCCCATTTACTTCGAAATTAATCCGGTTGAGAAATTAAGCCTTATCTTTGTTCAACGTCATATCTGCTAAGGTTTATTTTGTTTTTCTATTCTGGTTTTCATGGGCTAGAATAAATATTAGAAAAAAAATAATATTTTTTTTAGGGACTAGACAAAAACAGTTGTTCATGATTATGTATTCATATATAAAGAGCTGGAATCCAGCTGCTGGATACAGGAATTAGGAATTTTGTCTCTCCCCATCTTAACAAACGGAAGAAAAATGAGAACCAAACTTTAGTTAGAGAGTATATCAACAGAGTTTTCCTTTAAGATTTTTATTTAAAATGCAAAACAGTTATTCAACTTGGAATAATTCTGGTCTGTCATGGCTTACAGGCAGTAGCCAAAAAATAAACGAACAGAATAAACGTTGTACCCAAGTGTGGAAAGAGTTCAAAATGTTGTACCAAAATTTGGAAAAAGTTCAAAAGATATGCCATATTGGATAGTTTTGAATAGATATGCTAGATAGATTTAGTCATACTTGGACCACATGTAGTCATGAACATCAATATCTATTTAGAAACAAGTTATGGTCCCTCTGCTCCAACCGTACAAAAATTTACTGAGGAGCTTATTCGCTTTGAAGGCTATACTCAAGTCCAGCTAACTAGTCTTTCATTAAATACTAACATAATTAAGTTGCGCTCCTTTTTAGTAGTTATAATTTAGTATTAATTACTCTATTGGTTTCCTAAGCATTAGTTGAATCACATTTTGATTTCTAAGTTTCAAAATTTAGCATTTTCGTCTTTCAGATTTTAAATTGTTCTCTTTAAGTTGTACCTTTTTTAAACTTATGATGTTATCTTTCCATTAAATTTCAGGCTTCAATAATAATTTCATTCAAAGACCAAGTTTAGAATTCGTTCTTAAACTTTGAAAAAAAAATAGAAAATTTAAATTCAAAAGCGCAATAGTAATTTCTTAAAAAAATATAGTATTGTTTCTTTAGCTTTGAAAAATATTTATTTTTAGTCTCTTTCAGATAAAAGATTTAAACAAAGATGTTGAAAGGATTAATAGAGAAAAACTTTGACTTTAGAAGGAAATCTAGAAGAGCACACTTTTAATAAGTTTAAGACCAAAACACGAATTTTAAATTTTAAAGATCAAATGAGACATTATTAATTGTTTATGGATTAACAAAGTAATTACTCTTAAAACTGACATGCACCCTTTTTCCCCAAGCCTCTTAACACAATGGAATTGAAAATGCATGAACATCAAATTACATACAAAATATCAAAAATTGGGGAAAAAAATATTTGAAAAGGAATTTAATAAAGCTGCTGGGGAACATGAACTAATTATAGTAGGCCCCACGGTGGAATTTCCCTGTAATTTAAACTTTCTCACACCGCAAAAATTCCAAACGTCATGTTGCTGCCACCTCCTTTTCCCATTCCTTCTCCAGTTACTGTATTTGGTAATATGTAATTTTTTTTTTTTAAAAAAAAACTTCCTTTGTGGTTGGGCTTCTTCATTCCCTTGTTGCCTAGTCTCCAATTAGTACGTGAGAGCCTTAAAGACAATGATGAATAGGATTTTTTGACTTTTATAATATTCATTTGTGGTGGTAAATAGCTTTATTTCCCACCACCAAAAAGTATGCAATAGCCAGCACCTGAAAGCCTCTTTTTATTGTTTTTTTTTAATATTCATTTAAAAAGGGAAAACATGACCTAAAAATGCTATGATGACATTTACATCAATAGGCATGCACTTATGATCTTTAATTCTACAGTTCAAAGTATTAAAAAGTAGTTCCAGTTGTGAGCTACAATTTATAAATGGAGTTGCATAGCTAATACTTGTACTAATATCCTGGCTTTATAATTGCCCCCACATAGCGCTTAACTTAATAAAAGTTACTTTTTTGAATTTTTTTTTTTTAAAAATGAATTTCCTTTTTCATTCTACGGGGTTCTGCATTATAAGATGCGTGTGAAGGTGAGTAGATTAAATAATTTAGATGCACAACTGTGATTTGTTAATCTCCACAAGTACAGCCTTTTTTTTTTAAATTTTAAATGAGCTAAAAACTTTATTAGATAATGGTTCAGATGCCACATAGTGCAACACAACACCTTTCGTAAGAAGCCAATAAAAAATAATTTGAACAAGGAAAACCACTCCTACCTACTTGTGTTCCACAATTCGACAATTCCCAAATCTGTATGTTAGAAGAGTTAGAATAGGTTGGAACGTTTCCATCAAGACAGTTTAGTTAACCAATGTATAAATGGTTTAGGTGCAATTCAAATACTTGGAGAATCCTGTAACTAATGGATCGACCGAAACATGAGATTTTGTCATAAACTTACTTATTTTTCTTAATAACTTGGTTTAAATCTTTCCATTTTCCAGTTCCGATTTATTCATTTATAGAGCTATCTTTACTAAATTGCAAATATTTTTGGAATAATTCTACTTTATTCTCAACGAAGGGTACCTTGACCTTTGTCTCAAAAGAAAACCTCTGAACATTCCTTTGCCATTTGAACCTTCAATTGAAGGAAAAAGGTCCCGTCCATAGCATTCCTCTCAAACAGAGCATTGTATTTCTGCATAATTTTGGGATAATTTTTATTTATTGAATTAAATTCTTAGAAAATCTTTCTAAAAAAAATATAGTAGATCCATACTTTTTAAAAAGATCTTTTAAATAAAAGAATTTTTTTTGAAAATTCATTCAAACACTCCTTAAAGTAAAGCCCTAAAAATATTTTTGGAAGCTATGACAAACATGCCAATCACAATGCAGGGAATAAAAAACATCATAATACAATACTAGTGTTCAAAACCTCTTCCCAAACAGGTTCCTCCGTGACCCCAAGAACTTGCCTAGCTTCTTGCTTTTTCATGACTTTGTTGCTCTGCTAACTGGATTTTGCAAGGCTTCTTGAGCAAGACTAGATAGTTTGACATCTGCAACATACCAAGTATAAATTTTAGAGCTTTGTATAGACACACCCAAATTGGCTGCAATAAGTTTATGCAGCAAGGCACCAAAACGAGTTGCCACTAGCCACAAGCATTCTCTTTGTCAATTACATCCATACAACACAAATATAATGAAGCTTAAATGTAATGAACAGAAAGCGACCTGATGTGAACACAAAATTATGGTTCACTCTATGCAAAATCAAGGAGGTTCACACACTCCAGACTTAGGCAAACAAAGCAAAAAGCAGGACAGACATCCAAAGGAGAAAGAAGAAACGTGTCCAATAACTCGTATAAAAAACATAAAGCGCTGCTATTTAATACGTTCGGATTCTTAGCACGACGAATATGGCCCGAGATAAAAAGTTTTATTCCAAAACTTATGGCATATTAGTATTCATTAATAATTTCATGTGAATGTGAAATTATTGTCGTCTTTCTTTTTTCCAAAGATAGATTTTGAGGAAAGTGTGCAACATATTTCCCCGAAGACCAAGATTGAGACTAGCATCACGTCCATAATGAACTCATTTAGATTTCTTTTTCCAACGAAGAGATCTATAAACAAAGTAGATAGCAATATGAAATTGAATTCAAAATTTAGTGGCAGTATATGTGTGGGATCCATTCCCGAACTTTGTGCCACGAGGGGGGCCACGCGGATCGCACGTGATCCCACCGTCGGTCTTTGGGCCGTCCAAGGTTAGAGCCGAGCCTATCACTGATCCCAGACGGTCCGGCCAGTCAGACTCCAACCACGACAGCTGGGGGTCAGAAGCCACAAGGGTCTGCTGTTTGGGAGCAGCGGCCTGCGACAGCTGGGGGTCAGAGGCCCCAAGGGTCTGCTATCCGGGAACAGCGGCCTCTTATTTCAACAGTCAGAAGGGTCAGAAGCCTCAAGGGACTTCAGACTGGATACAATGGAAAGCAACCCACGGCTCCAGACCCAGACAGAGCATTTAATGCGGTCCTGGGTAGGTGTGTGTACCAGGTACAGGCCGTCCTGACAAAACGGCGATTTGCCCAAATCTTACTCCTGGCAGATTGAAGCCGTAGGAGGCGGCGAAAATTAGGCCACGGTAGTACAGAAGAGATCACAGAAATCTCGGCCCGTGACGGTTAAAAAAAATCTTGAGGTGAAAGGTACTCATTTTTTCTAGAGATAGAGAACCGGGCTGTTCATTATCTCAGGACTACATATATAGAAGCCATGCATTCCCGAGAGGGGCATGTCCGCACAACAAAACTGATTTATATAAAACAGTCTGTGAACAAAAAAGAAAACAGACAGAGATCCATAGAAAAAGATAGATATTCATACTAAAATATTTTCCTTGCTACCCTGTATCAAAGATAAACCACTGACTTAAGCATCGGAGAATCTTTGCAGGTAGCCACTCCCGTTTCTCCGATCTTGTTTGGAGTTCAGAGAATTTTAGGACAGCAAGGACACGTAGACAGTTAGAGAATACAGCATCAGCATTTCAAGACACGTGGACGGCTGATCAGGAATCGCTCCAACAATATGCTCCTAGGCAACAAAGGTCTACGTGGATAAAAGGACCCGAATGGTATGGCCCATGATTTGATGCCACAAGGTCACCCTAGAATATAAAATGAATAAAGATAAGAACGGGGAATCTGATTATATTACTCATTATGTGATTTATAAGGCAATATTATAAATGATTTGCTGTTAAACAAATGGTAAGCCTGAACAAATGCCCTACCCAATATACCATACCAAGTATAAAGAATATTTGCAGCCTGAAATTGAATGGATAAATCATTTAATATATAAATAACCAATTGATTAGCATAATTTAGGGTAAACAAATATATTAATTCAGTTTATTATACTTCCTTTATAAGACTTTTTGCTTGTACTGGAAGGAAAAAAAAATGACATGATTGATCTTATGTTAGCTTTATATATCCTGCATAAAGTTGTTCGCACATAAGCGTCTACTAGATAGATTATGAAGACAAAAGACTTCATCAAACATGGTGAATTACAAAACAAAAAGCCGTACAAAATTCAAGAAAATGATAAACAATGGATTATGATGAGGCGACAAAATTAAAAAATTTCAACATAAGAAATTTCGTATATCCCTCGGTTTTCTTAGCAATCAAACAGAAAAAAGAGAGGAAAGTAGACGTCACAGGTAAGTCAAACTATATGTGTCGCTAGCTCTTGGAGAAATTAGGGTTTTATTTTCCAAAATTTTTTTGTGTATGTCCTAACTCCTAGGTTCAAGGACAAAAATATTGATAGTCCAAAATTAAGGAAATATTGGGAAAAATATTGATATTTTTTAAAATTTTGAAAATTACAGAAAATTAATAGAAAATCATCTGAAATGTAAAAAAATTATAAAACATTTTGCATAATTTAAAGGGATAATATCAAAAAAAAAAAGCAATGACTTTTAGCCTTTTAGTAAAAAAAAAAATTGATACATTTTTACTAATATTAAATAAAAAATTTTATTTGTATTATTCTATCAAATCTCATTTGATCCATATATATAGTCAAAATTGAAGTTAAAATTATTTTTAAATTTTAAACTAAGATAATAGAATTCACAAAAGATATTTTGTGTGCTTATTGGATTTATAAGAGATTACAAATCATTTTTTGGTTTAGATGGTTGCTTTCAGACTAATTTTGTGGACGTCAATTGATAATTTTTAAGAATAAAAATATTTCTATAATAATTTTAAACTCTAATTTTAACCATATATATGAATTCAATGAGATTTGATAGAGAAATACAAATATAAATTTTTATTTAATATTAATAAAAAGGCGTGTTTTTTTTTTATCAAAGGCTAAAAGTGGTGTTTTTTCTTTTTTAATATTATTCCTAATTTAAAAATACAAATCCTACTACATTTATTGAAAATACATGAATCTATTACAAACACAGAGTAAAATAAATATGATTAAGATGAAAGAAATAGATAAACCTAGTAGAGTTAAAGCATTTAAGAAAAAAAAAATCAAATACATAATATAATATATGTAAAACTGCATAAAAGTTTTATAAAAAAAAATATGTTGAAAAATACGATGTATAAGATGTGTAAAAAGTTGTAAAACTATTATGTTCTTTAAAATTCTCTACGAAAAAAAAGGAACTTATCAAGTTCTATTTTTTATTCATATTTTGAAACCAAAAATTTCCCCAAAATTTTTTCGAAACTTTCTAATATTTTAGAAAAATTACACTAAAACTTACCGATATCGATATTTTCTCTGTAATTTCTCTAATATTTCCCCCAAAAAATTTTTGGTACCTCCACATAGGGAAAAATGGGGCCATAAGGTATGCATTTTTTGCAATTCAAAATATAGGGCTCTTTTTTTGTAGAATAAAAAATACAGGGTCGAATTTACCAAAAATACATACTTGTGAATAATTTTTTCAGTTAACTCTATTAGGCTGAGTGATGAGATTGAATACTATCAATTTCGCACAAAGGGAGGCACGTGAGGTGAGGGTGGCCTGCTAAATGATGGCTTTTAAGGCCAGTTTAGTAGAGCTGTAAATTCTAAGGAAAATATTTTTAATTATGCTGAAAGAAAAATCTATTATAGCATAAAGTAGCTGAGTATTTAGTAAACTATAATTTTGAAGTACTGTAATATAAAAAGATCGTAATAAAATATTTGGTAAGTTGTATGATTGAATTGTTGTACAAATATGAAATGACCAAAATAAATATCAATATACGATTATACATATTTATAGAAAGGGCTTATTAATATTTTTTTGCAATTATACATTATGAACATATTAATAATTTTTTTAAAAAAATTGATATGAAAATAAACTCAATTAAACTAGTTATTCAATTAAATTTATTATTTTCGTCTGAATTTAAAATTTCAATAAAAAATAAATTTAGTTACTTCAAAATAACTAATATGAAAAATATTTTAGTTGATTTAAATATATTAATACTTTTAAAAAAATTTGATATGAAAATAAACTCAATCAAATGTTTAGCACTTTTACTTTTAAGTGAGGGTATTTTAGCTATTATAATTTATTCATTAAAAAATAATGCAGATTTCTACATAATTTAAAAACTAAAGCTATCTTAAACCAGCTTTGACTTTTGGCTATAATTTTGTTAAAAATTATTAAATAATTTGATTTTTAGATTTTTACCAAACACTTTTTAATTCATAGATTATTCGAAAAATGATTTTAGCTTGTTAAAAAACTAAACTAAATCAGACCTTATTTGGATTGTATTAGTCATATGGGCCATGTGCTTGGGCTAGCTTGGCCCAGTTCGTTAGGCCAGCCTGGCCTATTAAAATGAGGACTTTCCTTAGAGAAATTTACCTGACTAGTTGTTTTTGAAAAGGTTTTAACCAAAAATATAAAATTGGGTTTCTACACTTTTACTTATAAAGATCTGAAATAATTACAAAAATATGGAAATCATGTTTTTTTTTTTCAATTTTTGTACAATTTTTATTAGAAAAATATCACTTTTAAATTTTTTCTAAAAAAATACAATTTTTAAAATAGTTACTAGTTACAGTTTCTGAAAACTGACTATCTGTTATTAGTTACCAATTATATACTAGTTATAAATAACTTTGGTTATTAGAAACCAGTTTCTAAAAACTGGTTAATGGTTACTATTTTAAAAAATAATATATTCTAAATATTTTTTTAGAAAATAATAATTTTCAAATAAAAAGTATTTTTTCTAATAAAAATCGTACCAAACCTACAAAAAAATATATGTCACTATATTTTATAAATTTGTTTCTAAAATATCGTAAAAGCCTAATTTCCCTATAAAATTAAAAGAGAAATTAAAGTGGATATCTATTTTTTTTTATATTTCGTTTGATTAAATGTGTTTTTATCTTTTCATAGCTAAATGACTTAGCATATATATTTTTACACTTATTATATCTACTTATATATCAACTTTAATTTATGTACTAAGTATATTAGATTTTATATTGGGTACATTATATTATATACTTGGTATATCTACTGATATATTAACATTTTGTTACAACATTTGAATAATAATTATTTACTTAATATAGACCCAAAATTCAATCATTTTGCTTTAAGTCATAGAATGTCATATTGGAAAATCCTAGGGCCTAATTTATTAGAAAATTTTAAGACCGGTGACCTCAAGTATATTTGACAAATTCAAGTTTTGACTAGGTAACCAATCAAGTATTTCCTCAGTCGTAAAAACTGATATTTTTTTAAATCAAATAGTAAAAGTTGTATTTTGTAAATAAATCTAGGATTTTTTAGAAAAAAAAATGCGTGTGATTCCAGTCTATTATTGAGCCATTTTGGCCCTTTATGCTTTGCATTTAATTTTATATTTTATTTATCTGATTATTTCCTTTCATTTTTTCAAAGTAGAATTATGTTTTTCTGTTATTTCTTAATAATTTAAAACATAAGAGACATTGAAAGTCAACTAATAAGTTATTGATGGTCTCCCACATAGTTGTCGTTTGTCAAGTACTTGACTCCAATTTCTATGGTTCAAACTGGCAAGTTATCAATGGCTAACAACTTTAGTACAATCGATTGAAGGTCACCATAGGTATCTGGGAAATGGGATGGGAAGTTGGGTATTTCTAATTGGTAGAAAAAAAAAAAAAAGAAAAAACAAAAAGAAAATTTGGTTGATCTATAAGGGAATTTGAAAAAATAAAAAGGAGTTGTAGCAATGGGAGTCACTCAAACCTTCTTTCTTCTCTATTTTTTTCCTTCCCTATTTTCAGTCTTACTATATGCCTATATGGACTGCTAATATGTTTGACTCTCTCTCTTCTATTTTCTCCAACAAAATTTACATTTCATTTCAACTCAGACAAACCTTCTTTCTTCTCCTGTTTTATTCTTTTATTCTTTTTCCCCAATTTCCAATCCTCATTTTGTTATTTCTCAAAACCAAAACGTAAATTATCTTTAGTACCATTTTTTTAATCAAAAATTATATATAGTACTTTTATTCATTAGCCATGGCAATATATGTAGACACCAGAGATAGCTACAAAATTATCCTCGTATGTTAACAAATTGATAAAAATTTCACATTCATGTAATTTAGTCAAAATTAAGTAATTTTGTTTTCCTAAATGGCCCAAATGCTCTTACCCATGCAATAGATGATTAATAAATTAAAAATTTTAAAAATGTATAAGACTTACTTCATTGAATCTTCTTAGTTATTTCTTTTTTTTTTTTTTTTTTTTCAATCATCCACCCGCATTTTTATAGTTATATTTATTTGGTTACAAATTTAGAATAAGGGTAATTTTATCTTTTTGCATGTTAATTTTGACCAAATTAAACAGATAATACTTTTATTGATTTGCTAATCCAATTAGTTTTTTTATTTTGTTATTTATGAGAATCAATATGATAAATTTAGCATTTCTTCTAAACTTAGAGGATGTTTGTTATTATCCTATACCTTATTTAGCATAACATTTATTAATTTCTATGTTTCAAAGTATATGAGAAAATGTAAATATGTAAGCATGAAATACAATTAGAACCTAATACATAAAGTAATCCAATTATGTAAGTAATCACACTTCTTCTCAATGTGAAATGTTATTATTCTTTTTCTTTCTTTCCAAAACTTTTTCACTCTACTATGGATTAATGAATTTCCCTAAATATTCCACTATGAATTAATAAATTTCCCTAAATATGTTTAATATAACTAAATAAAATAAAGAAAAGTTCTAAATCCCTCAAATGATAATATACATTCAATTTCTTTTTGCATAGAAAAATAACTTTAAATAATTTTATTTCTACTTTGTATATTTTTTATATTCCAAAGATACCCAATTATATACATTTATCTTTTTCATTTTGAATATCTAATTTTCAAGCTAAAAAATTAAAAAATAAAAAAAATATTATTGAGACAATTTTGGAAGGATAAATCAGCATAACAGAGTTGACTCCCATAAAAGAGCAAAACCCACAACAAATATATATATATATATATATTGATTGCCAATCCAGTATTTTTTTTAGCCCTCAGATTATCATCTAATAGTGATGATCCAACGACTATAATGAAGTGCATAAAAATACGTGTATCATTAATATTTTTTTTCTCTCCCTTATTTTTTAATATAAAAAAATGTGCATGATAAATTTTCATTGGCCAAAATAATACTTATATATAGGTAAAAAAAATACTTACTAGATTGGTGCCCATATATATTCGTATCAATACTTGTGTGTATAATGCTTATTGTATTACTCTTTCTTTTAAAGAAAAAATATACCTTTTTATTATGTTTATATAACAGGAAAGCTTCTTTTTTTTTTTTTAATCGTTATTCAACGGAGTTTCTTTTAATTTGTTAAAAAAAATTCTCGTAAATTCTATGTACGTGTGCATATTATATATATTTATATATTTAAGTTTGTTTCTTTTTTATAAACTTTTATTTTGGATCATCTTATTCTCTATCTTACTTCAATTTTTTTTAAAATTTATTTTGGGTAATTTTGAATTATGAAAAGATAACGTCCTTCTATAATTAAAGTAATTTTCATTTTTTTGGGTGTTTCTTGCCCCTTAATAAGGGAAGTTTTAAATCCATCATATTTGAATAATATAAATTCGAAACCAATGGAGGCATATTTAACAACTAATTTGTCTTTTTCCGTAATTCTAATTATGGATAAATTTGTAATTAAAGTAGAATTTAAATTAGAGAGACTATGAGTTCATTGCTTAGGATTAAGATTAATTCATCATCAATTGATTAACATGAACTTTTAATATTCCAACGAAACTTATTAAAAATTTGGGAGATTCTACGATACAACCTTATTTTTTGGGTGTATTAATCAAAAGGCCCTAAACAAGTATAATGGTTTAATAGGCCCTACAAAACATAGCAAATAAGTAAACTTGGATTCACTGGATTATGCCTTAACTTCTTCTTCTTCGTTCGTTGCAATTGTCCCAGTTCTTCAACTCTCTCATTTTTGTTTATTTTTTTTTTCTTTCAAATTTTGATCTCAATTGCTTTGAACTTAATTACCATTACTTCCAATCAACGAATAATTATTTATCTTTCGTATAGGTTTTCATTGAATGAATCATAGAAATATAGAAAAAAAAAAAGATAATATGAAAAATGGCCACAAATAGAGAACCAAAAAAAAAAAAAAAACCATACCAACAAATCTCACCAAGACCTTCCATGAAAGTCTGAACAACTAAGAAGAAATGTTTGACAATTTCAGGACAAAAAAATGCAAGGGATTTCCAAGAAACTTAAAATTAACATATATATAAATTAACAAATTTTAGAACAAATGGACATCAATTTCTCAAAAAATGAAAAAGAAGAAACAAGACATTATTCATTATAAAATCTGATATATATTTCCCCACATCCCATTAACACCGCCATTGAAGATAAAAGAAAACTATTGTCTTTTGTATTGTAATTTTAGGATGCACATGATTATGCCCCCTAGTCTTATTCCTCATTTGCTCAATTGGAAAAAAGAATGAGCTGCACGGCAATGCAGAGTCGGAGGCTAGTATAAAAGTCTCAAGCTCAAGCTTTTGATTGCCGCTCATTCGTCTGAGCACTCATACTGATCCGACGGCGGAGTGTATGAGTTACTAGGTATATCATCAGACTGTGAACTCCAGAACGAGACTAGAGATAAAGGACTTGGGGATGAATTCACAACCCTCAGAAATATATATGGTGACTAAAGAGCTGAGACAGAAAGCAAAAGTAAAAATAAAACTCAGATTGTATCTGGGCATTGGAAAAGAACAGGATGATAGAAAAAATAATTTTAAAATTTTTTTTTCTTTATTAGGATGAAGTGGCATTCACAATAAATAATGTGATCTTTAGCTCATGTCCAATAGAAATCCTTAAATATGGGGTGTATTGATACACTCAAAAATTGGGGATGTACAGTAGAATCTTCCTAAAAATTTACTCAGGTCTATATAATTTTCTATTATATAACTCGTTTTTCAGTCCAGGCCTATATAATCTTCTATTATATATAACTCCTTTATCATGCCTCTGTACAGTCCGAATACACCCTAGAGATAAAGCGCATTAATAATTTTAATTAAATAAAGTATCTGACTTTATCTAACATTAAGAACTATTTTATATGATTATTTTTAAACTAAATCTTCTTGTATAAAAAAATAATATTTAAATAGCATCGTGAAGCAACACAACTAAAATATAATTTCATTTATTAATCAGTGAATCTATTATTCTATTTTATGTTCAAGAGCACAATCCCCAAGATAATGTATCCCTTAGAAATACTCTCTCTACCGTCAAAGACTAAACTACCAATGCTGCAGGCCGACAAGATGGCTATACAATGAGAGCCAAGCTCAAGTCCTGTATGTTTCATTTGCTAAAGAGGATTAGAGCTTGTTTTTCAGAACCATGTGAAGAATATTCAGCAATCATAGTATTCCAAGAAACCAAATTTCTCTCTGGCATTTCGTTGAAGAGACTTGCAGTTGTAGCAATACTCCCATAAACATGTCTACGAGTGTTTTACTTAATATGACTCTTAGTTGGACCCTTTTAGGATTTGATATAATTCTGTGAATCCACTATCCCAAATCAAGGCGACCCAGTTGGCCACAAGCAGATAGAGCACACAACAAAGTATTATCTATTAGAAACAATCATGTTTTCATCATGTCATGAATCACATTCAGAGAGCTTCGTTTGGTCAATTAATCTGAGAAGAACCTCTATTCATTGCAGTGCAAGGTATTGCATTTTTCTCAGGCATGCAGTTGAAAAACCTCCTTGCCAAATCTAACTCACCCCTATTTAGCACACCCATTAATCATGCTAACACACGAAAACACATCCCTGGTTTTCATGTCGTCAAAAACCTTCCTTTCTTCAACCAACAAACCACATTTCACAAACATATCAATTCAAGCTGCAATTCACGTTCTCAATCATTATTTAATCATAGATATGTTTTCCCATACGAATATCCCCTTTACTAGTGAAAGCTAAGAGCATTGCAATCATGCTGACCTCATTTGGCTCAACATAACTCAAAAACATCGACTCAAATACTCGAATAGCCTCATCTGAGCAAATCACGAGCCACATGTCCATCGTTAAAGATAGTCCAAGTAACATCGCACACATAACTTTCTTCAGCCACTTCGCGTCCAAATAACAAACACTCACGTTCAATATAATGAGAAATTTTTGTTTCTTCTGAATCAATAAAATAAAGTAATTTAGTTAATATTAGATTAATAAGGAAAATATTTGCATTGAACTAATATAAACACTAGTTAATTGATTGATTATTTTTTTTAATAAATTGATCTACTTTAATATTGCAGTAATACAATGCCATTCTAATATGAAAATAAGATAAAATTGAAATATAACTGATGTTAAGAAGTACTAAACGATAATTGACAAAAAAACAGATGAAAAACAAGAACATACAGATTTAAGTGGAAAACCCTAATCGGGAAAAGCCATTGACAGAGGAGGAAATTTCACTATGTCAAAAATAAAGTACAGAAGATATGTTTTACACGACCGAGCCTAAGATATATATAATCTCAAAAACCCTAAAATACACCCTCCGCTTCCACTACAGATCTCAAAATTTCTCTCAATTACAAAAATGCCACATATGTCGTACCGCGAAGTTTTCAGGCCAATACAAATAGAATTCGAGTCACAAACTCTAACAACTGATGTAATAAAGTTATTGAATTATCTTTTTTTTTTAAAAAAAAAAAGACTACTCATGTAAAATTTTTATTCATATATTAATTAACTTAGAATTTTGATTCATCGTACATTTTTATGATCTAGATCGTTAGAAATGATTTCTCTACTCAATATAGATATAATTAAATAATAAAACATTCTCGGTTCTCATCTTAATTTGGCATTCAAACGTTGATTATTATTTTTTTTTTTGCTATTTAATAACAATCAAAGTTTAAAGTACAATCTCATTTGAAATTTGAATTCATACCTTGATTTTTTGCTCCTTTTCTCTTTAAAATTCAAGTTTGTCTTTTGACCCTTGCTTCATTTAGTTTTTGTTGAATTTTTTTTTTGGAATGAAGCTTTATGGATTTTTTTTCTCGGAAACAAATTTATTTTCTCAAAAACTTTTCAGAGTTTGGGATTTTTAATTGAACGAGGTGATGGTGTGAAGCAGATAGGGGTAGGTATGTCCATTGAAATATTTTGTTTTAGCTTTTTGTTTAATGATTTCGCCATTAAACTATTTTTGCATGTCACTTGGCAATAATTGTGGATTATTGAAGAATTAATTAAAATCGGCTATAATGTAAAGCAGTCGAGTATTTGATAAACTGTAATTTTAAACTATTGTAATTTAAAAAAGCTATTATTGAGTGTTTGATAAACTGTGTGACTGAATTGCTATGGAAAAATAAAATGAACAAAATAGACATTATTTACATTTAAACTTATTTTTCAAAGTGTCTTACACTGTTACTAAATGAATTGTTGTTTGCAACTTTTTTTTTAACATACCTTAATCCTATTACTATATCTTTTTAATAATGTTAGAATTTTAAACATAAAATTAATTAAATTTATTACTTATCTTCTAACATAAGTTTGAGAAACAATTTCTTTTAAGAATAACATGAATATTATTAAATTTTCATGATCTTTTGAGAATAAAATATATAATTCTATTATTTAATTTCAAATATATTTAAGTCAAGAATTTTTTTTGTACATTGTTAGATCAATTTGGGGAGGGAGAGGAGGGTGGAGTTTGATCCTCATACCTCATACTCCTCAAAGAGAAGATTTTTCACAACTACTAGCTCTTGGTATTTAAGTCAAGATAAGTGTTAATGAATATCTTGTTGGACATGCATAATGGATTGTTAAATCAAATACAACCATAGAATCTATCATACCAAATTGTTAGGAAAAGATTTATTGAGAGAAAACTTGTGATTAACCTAGATCTATTGTGTTTGACGGCAATGGATAGGGGTGTTCATTGTCTAATTCGCCAATCCAAAAATCAATCTGAATATGCAGTTTTACGGATTCACCAATCTATACAATTTGAATTGCTAGATTCATATTGGCCATACTGCACCTACATTTTAGCAGTAGGTTTGGGCGGTTTTCGCAGTTTAAAAACTTATAAAATTTAAATTAGTACAACATCAACTAAGCTCATATCATAATCATATTCCATCTGAAATATAAAGTCCAAATATAAAATCAACTATAATAAAGTTAAGAGTTATAACTAAATCAAAAGTCCTAGTAAACTTAAATTTTAGTCACAACTTATAACCTAATCGAAATTGAAGAGAAAATTTGAAATCTTTAATCTTAAATACATTATAACAACAAGGCTTAAAGTCCAAAATATCGTAAGAATCTTAAATAATACAGTCTTAAATGAGTTAAGCGTAGTCACTACTCAATTAGAATGAATGAGCTTAAATTTTTAGCGATTAGTATATATCTATTTAAAAAAAAAATACGTATGCAAACTTACTGGCCAGTTTAGTTTGAATTTGACCGAATTTTTCCAAAACTGAGAACCAAACCAACCAATTTAGTTTTCACATTTTTTAATCTGTAATCGGTCATTTAAGAGGAGAAACCGCATAGTTCAGTGCGGTTTAGACTAGATTGGACGGTTTCTGCAGTTTGACAGTTATTTTGAATACCCCTAACAAAAGATGTGGTCACGTAAGTAGAAACAATGTATTAATTAGAGCTTGAAGGTAGAAGGTCTTTCACAGCCAGAATACTTTATATATGCTCAATGGGATCCCTCTCTATTGATGGTGGTAGAGAAGAAGAATGTACATTCTATTTGGCTTGGAGACCAAAACCCTAATAAATATGTCCTTATATACTGACAACCAGTAAAGACCTCATCAATCCTTATTTATTTAGTATTGTGTAACCGCATATTACACAACCCATACTTAATTGGAAATTTCTTGATCTCATAATTAGATCACTTAATGACTCTACTTAATTAGACAACTCTAATATATAATTGTTATTTAAAAAACATGTGGTCTACATTAGATTATACGTGTATAACTCAACAATCTTCCACTTGGGATACATGGGTTTTTTCCGAGACAATTATATAATGAAAACTTGAGTACCTACTTTATTATTATCTATTAAAAATTACTTATCTGAACCATCTTGTATATTAACATGAAACTAAGGCGGTCTTCATTGCACTTAGGAAGACAACTGAACCCATTAATAATTACCAAATTAATACACGCAATGACATAAATCGAGTATGGATGTATGACATAGAAATTATATGAAAAATGATTTTACATGCCTATTTCCATCTGGTCCTATTTTATGATTCCAACGAATCAATCTTAGTCTTTCACTTTATGTAAAACTGCAACTTTATACAAAACAGTATATAGAAAGAAAATAAAATAAAAATTCAGAGTATAAAAGAAAACTATTACTTTATTGATATCAAATAATAAATATGTCTATCACAAGAGAACTTGTAAAATCTAACTCCTACTAATTCTGAACATCTTTAAATGGCACAACACCCATATAAGCAGTGTGCTCATGGAACATCTTAGGCGTTAGACCTCTGGTGAGCGGATTCGCTAACATGGAGTTAGTGCCAATATGTTCTATAGACACTAAGTGACTCTGAACTCTTTCTTTAATAACTAGAAACTTAATATCTATGTGTTTAGACTTTGACGAGCTTCTGTTTTTATTAGAATATAGAACAACTACTCTATTATTATAATATGTTTTCAATAGCTTTCAATGCCATCGACAATTCATTGCCCAGTGATAAAATTTCACAGCCATATCCCTTAATTCGATGCCTCATGACAAGTTATAAACTCTGTCTTTATAGTGGAAGAAGCTGTGAGGGTTTGTTTAACACTCTTCCATGATATATCTCCTCTGGCAATCTTTTATTCTTTGTAAATATCGTAAAACTCTCTTTACTGTTATCCAGTGATCTATACCGGAGTTACTTAAATATCTACTTAGCATTCTAACTATTTACGCTATATCTAGACGTATACACACATGATTGAGCATACATCATACTCCCTACTGCAGATACATAAAGGATCTTTTGCATTTCTTTAGCTTCAAACTCATTCTTAGAGCATTGAATTAGACTAAATTTATCACCTTTTATAATGGGTGTATCTGCTAGGACACATTTGCTCATGCTAAATCTATCAAGCACCTTTTCGAAATAGCTCTTTTATGATAATCCAAGGATGCCATAAGAGTGATCTTGGTGTATTTTTATTCCTAATACAAACGAGGTGTTCTAAGATCTTTCATCTCAAATTTGTTTGATAGAAATCTCTTGGTTTTGTGCAATAAGAATATATCGTTGCTTGCTAAATGTATGTCATCGACATACAAAACTAGGAAGATATATTTGCTTTGACTGAACTTGTTATACATACATCTATCTACCGAATTTTCCTCAAAACCGAATGAGAAATAACTTGATGGAACTTATGATACTGTTGACGGGATACTTGTTTGAGATTATAGATGGATTTATTTAGTTTACAGACCGTAGACTTTGGATCTCTAATTACAAAATTGTTTAGCAATATAATATAAATTGTTTCCTCAATATCACCATCGCGAAATATTGTCTTTACATCTATCTGATATAGCTCCATATCAAAATGAGCTACTAGTGCTATAATTATTCTGAAAGAGTCTTTCGAATAAACTGAAGAGAAAGTTTCTTCATAGTTAATGCATTCTTTCTAAATGAAATCCTTAGCAACTAGACAAGCCTTATATATTTCAATATTGCCTTTAGAATCTTTTTTGGTTCTAAAAATCCATTTATAACCAACAGGTTTCTTTCCTACTTGTAATTCAACCAGATCCCAAACGTCTTTGTCTTTCATAAATTTTATCTCATCCTCTATGACTACAATCCACTGTTAAGATTTTGAACTTTATTTGGCTTGAGTGCAATTGATTAGATCATTTTCCACTCCTATGTCAAATTCATATTCTAGGAGATTGATGATGTAATCATCTGAAATCGTGTTTCTTCTTTCCCTGGTAGATATCCTTTATGGCACTCTCTTGAGAGTGTTGAGGTTGCTCTTTAGAAGCAACTTTCTCATGTGGAACAAGGAGTTATAGAATATTGTCTTGAATTTCCAAATTTACTTCTTGAATAATATCAGGCAAAAGAGCCTGATCACTTTCAATAATAACTATAGGACGAGAAATAAATTCCTTCTCAAAGATAATATCACTTACCTTATCTTCCCCCAAACCCAACAAACGAAAAGAAACCCAAAATAACCCGCCCCAAAAAAGAACCAATAAAAGGAACAAAAAAATTGAAAAAACCAAAACCTTCAAGGGAACCAAAAAAAAAAAAACCTAATAATCCTAAAGCCAAATTTTTTCAAGGGAACCGGAAGGGCCTGCCCTAAAAGGAAAAACCTAAAAAAGGAAAGAACCAAAAACAAAACCCCTGCCTGGCCAAAAGTCAAAAAAGAATTTTTGCTACTGATTTGTTGGATACTTTGTTGAGTATGTAAACTGCAATCTTAAATGCTTCTCCCCAAAGTGATTCAGGTAAGGAATAATGACTAATCATACTCCTCATTATATCCTTAAGTGTTCGGTTTTATCGCTCAGTAATACTATTCATGCTAGGTTTTCCCGATATTGTGTATTATGGGACAATTTCATATTTCTCTAGGTACTGGGCAAAGAGTCCTAAATGTTGTTTATCGGATCCATCATACCTACCGTAGTATTCGCCATCATGATCTGATTTGACAACTTTAATTTTCTCGTTGAGTTGATTTTCAACTTAGGCTTTGAAAGCTTTAAATACGTCCAAGGATTGTGAGTTCTCATGAATTAAATATAAGTACCCATAGCGAGAGTAGTCATCTATGAACGTGATGAAATATTGTTGACCATTCTATGAAGTCATAGGGAATAGACCGCAAATATCAGTATGTATCAATTTTAAGACACTGAAACTTCTATTAGCACATAATTTACGTATATTTGTCTGTTTACCTTTAATACACTCAATATAAACCGTGAATTCTATGAGGTCAAGTGGGTCAAAAATTCCATCTGACATAAGACGTTGTATTCTCTATTTAGAGATATGTCCTAATTACTTGTGCCATAACATGGAGGAATTCTCAATAGTTTTGCATTTTGTACCAAGTTTCTTGACACATAAAGTTTCATTAATTGTGGTAATGATGTCAATTTTTTATAGGTTATCAATCAAAGTATCAGCCGCAAAAATATTGGAATTTTAAAAAAGACTAACCAGATTTGTCCAGAACAGAAATGGAAATTAAATTCTGTATAAATGACGGTACAACGAATATCTCATCCAAATCTAAAAATAAACCGAAATCTAATTATAACCTAAATAGACCTATTATCTTTACTGCAGTTGTGTCACCGTTGTCTATATAGATGTATCTTTCAGCATTACTTGGCAAATGGCTCCTAAGATAATCTTATATAGACATACTTATATGAGTAGTGGCATCGATATCTATCTACTAAGTATGATTGGGTACAGAGGTAAAATTAACATCAAAACAGACAAAATTGAGAAGCTAACCCTTCTTGACGCACCAAGCAGTGTACTTAGGATATTCCTTCTTTACATATCCTGCTCTTTTACAGAAGAAGCAAGCTAATTCCTCGTCTTGTTTCTTTTGCACTTTATTTTATGAAGTCCTAAATGCAGTTCTTTTATCCTTAGTCTTTGTTCTTTTCTTATCTTGAGAGGTTGTTCCTAAGTGAGCACTCTCTATCTTATCTTGCTTCAATCTATTCTCTTCTTGCACACACTAAGATATGAGCTAATTAAGAGTTCATTTTTCTTTTTGTATATTGTAGCTCACTTTAAATTGACTTTGCAGACAGCTCCTCAGATAATCCTGTATAGACATACTTATATGAGTAATGGCACTGGTATCTACCCACCAAGTATGATTGGGTATAGAAGTAAAATTAACCTCAAAACAGAGAAAATTGAGAAGCTAACCCTTCTTGACATGCCAGGTAGCGTACTTAGGACATTCCTTCTTTACATATCCTGCTCTTTTACAGAAGAAACAAGCTAATTCCTTATCTTATTTCTTTTGCACTTTATTTTGTGAAGTCCTAAATGCAGTTCCTTTATCCTTAGTCCTTGTTTTTTTACTTATCTTTAGAGATTATTGCTAAGTGAGTACTCTCTATCTTATCTCGCTTTAATCTATTCTCTTCTTGCATATACTAAGATATGAGCTAATTAAGAGTCTATTTTTCTTTCTGTGTGTTGTAGCTCACTTTAAATTGACTTGACAGACAGCTCCTCAGACAACACTGTATAGACATACTTATATGAATAGTGGCACCGGTATCTACCCACTAAGTATGATTGGGTACAGAAGTAAAATTATTCTCAGATTAGACAAAATTGAGAAGCTAACCCTTCTTGGCATGCTAGACAGCATACTTGGGACATTCTTTTTTTACATATCCTGTCCTTTTGCAAAAGAAACAAACTAATTCCTCATCTTGTTTCTTTTGTACTTTACTTTGTGAAGTCCTAAATGTAGCTCCTTTTATCTTTAGTC
The DNA here is from genome assembly GCA_002914805.1 of Parasponia andersonii. NCBI lineage: Eukaryota > Viridiplantae > Streptophyta > Magnoliopsida > Rosales > Cannabaceae > Trema > Trema andersonii. The sequence goes on from JXTB01000026.1 coordinate 352,152, forward strand.
CTTTTTTCTTTCTTATCTTGAGAGATTGTTATTAAGTGAGTACTTTCTATCTTATCTTGCTTCAATTTATTCTCTTCTTGCACACAAACTAAGATACGAGCTAATTAAGAGTCCATTTTTCTTTTGTGTATTGTAGCTTATTTTAAATTGACCGAATTGTGACAGAAGAGAGAGTAAAACTAATTGCATAAGCAAGTTATTCGATAGCTATAACTTAAGTGCCTTTAGTTTTGAAGCCAGAATAGACATCTCCATGATGTACTCCCTGATGTTCTCTTTAATTTTATAATGCATTGCAAGCAAATTGCTCAGTTATGGTACTTGTTTTCGTTTTTTTTATTCTTTTGGAAACATTCTGCAATTGCATCAAGAAACGCTTTAGCATCATCAACCTCTGGCATAGCATCCCTTATGGTCTCAGGTATGAAATGTTTCATAATCATGAGACTCATGCGATTAGAATATTCCCACTGTCCAAAGTTCTTAACAGCCATAGTAGAACTTTCATCTGTAAGAGCAGCACGTTGTTATTTCCTGAGTGCAAGGTCTAGATCCATGCAACTGAGCAAAATCATAACGTGATCTTTTCACTTTTTTAAGTTTGTGCTGTTAAGCACAGGAATTAAATTCAAACTAGCAGATATGTTTTGAAGCAGAAATTGAATAAAGAACAAAAAATAGAAAATAACAGCTCATATCAAAACATGTCATAAACTAAGCATATAAAATAATAAGATATATTAGCATGACATATAACAAATAAACATATAAAGTGGGCTCTCATCACAAGATATCTAGAACAACATCAATAAGCCTTCCTTTGAGCTAATTTATTAAGTTATAAATGGTACTATTTAGTACAATAATCAAATATTGACAATAAATCCTATTAGATAGTAAATCTTCCTTTGGGCTAATATACTGTCTACATGAAAACTTAATAACCATCACTTATCTATTAGTGCAGATGTGTTCATTATTCGGCCAAATAATCATATTCCTTTGGGCCAGTAATTATTTACATGAACAATAAACACATAATCATTTAAATATTTCAAAATAAATAAATCTACACAATAGAGATTATTTTGGTAATATGTTGTTTCAGTTCATCTATTTCAAAATATTTAAATAACTAGTGCAAAGAAAATTGACTAAAGTGCCCAAAATATTAAACTAAAATTTCAATGCACAAATATTAATAGATGACCGACTAAGTTTTAAGCACTCTTATCAACTCTTAAAGCTAAATAGAGTTTTCAACGGAAAAAAATAGGTCGTACTGAAGCTGGGTTGAGAAAGTAAAATTGATTGGTTAAGTTTCAGGTTAGAACTCCGAAAACGACTCAATTCTACTTAAAACCAAGATAAAAAAACCTTAGTTAGGTCAAAAAATTGACCTATAATCCGTATGGTTCAGTGCTGCAGCGCCGCAGTATTGGCCGCATTAAAAAAACTTCTCTCATGCCCATGTGATGTTGCTGCTGGGTGGCGTTGCAATGCCACATGGTCTATAAGGTGGCACTGTAGTGCTAGGTTATTGTGGCGTTGTAACGCCAAGTCTCGGCCTTGGTGTTAATTACCTGATTTTAAAATTTGGTAACTCAAATCTAAAACAATTTTTCACTTTTATCTGTAAATTTTGTGACCCAATATTAAGAATTCAACCCTCAAATACTTAATATCTCAACAAAATCATGATAAATTCATAAATCATACATGTTATATCTAAACCCTAGAAAACTAAATAGGTAAAGATATAAAAAATAGAGACATGCATGATTATCCTAAGTAATTTAATATGATTTCTTACTCTGGTACCACTTGTTCGATATGTATAATGGATTCTTTACTAAATACATTCCTAGAATCTATCATGCAAAATTATCAAGAAAAGATTTGTTGAATGAAAACTTGAGACTAACCTAGATCAATTGTGTTTGACAGCAAATGATACGATCACATAAGCAGAAACGATATATTAATTAGAGCCTAAGGATAGAAAGTATTCCACAGTCAGAATACTCTATATATGTTCAATAAGATCTCTCTCTATTGATGGTGACAGAAAAGAAGAACGTACGTTCTATTTGATTTGGGAACCAAAACTCTAATAGTTATGTCCTTATATACTGACAGCTAATAGAGATCCCATCAATCTTTATTGGTCCAGTATTAAGTAACCACACATTACACAACTCATATTTAATTAGTAATTTTCTGAATCCATAATTAAATCACTTAATAACCTCACTTAATTAGACAACCATTGTATATAATTGTTATTTAAAAAACTTGTAGCCCACGTTAGGTTATACGTGTTTAACCCAACATATCTAACATAATAAATAATCCAAAAATCTCCCATAATTTTTTTTTTTCTCTGGGAAAATCCCCTGTAACTTTATGCTCTTCTTCACTTCCCTATATTTCGTCGACAATGACTTGCTCTGTTCCCTGGTTTTGTCATCTTTCATTGAAGCTTACTCATCTCCACTACGGCCAAAATCTCCAAGCACATGGAAGTTCATAACGGAGAGTATGGTAGGCCTATATTAGTCTCTAAGTCAATTGTTAATATTAAAAAAAAAAACACACACACACGCACATTAATAGATAGCATGTACAAAAATATTCAATAGCAATCTGAATGTCATTGTGCTTATGTAGAGTGATTTATTTTCTAAGGGGTAGCTCACATTTATAAGTATGATGGACAATTTCTTTTGTTTAGCAACAGAGTGATGTCAGCAGTAAAAACAATAAAAATGAAAATACTTCTATTAATTGTGCTACTAAAGATTTTTGAGGAAATTTGATTTTTTATGGTAATTTTTCAAAAAAAAAAATAAAAGATCCTTAATTTTGAAATTTTGAAAAATCCTAAATTTTAATTAGAAAAATTCCACTCTTAAAAGTTTTTAAAAAATAATCATACTTTATTAATTAATAAGATACTTGAAGTAACTAATCAAGTTATCTGAGATAACTTGATGATTAGTTACATCTAGTAACTAGATTGGATATACCAATTAACCTAATTAGTTACCTCGAGTATCATTGAAAAATATTACTTTTGGAAAAAAGTAGTATGTTTCTAAATATTTATTAAAAGTATTATTTTTCTAAAACATTTATAAAAAGTGATTTTTTTCTAAATCAATCTGAGATTTTTTCAAAAAACTAACCTATACGAAGTTTTTCAATTTTTGGTACTTTGAGCTAAGAATTTTGTAAGAAGTTTATGATTTTTCATAATGGATGTCTATTTTTTAGATTATTTTAAGAGAAATTTGTGCCTAATACCTGTTTTTATGGTCCATATTTTACATACAAAATATAAATGGTCCACGTTTATAATGTAAATTTTATCTATGAGATACACATTTCATATATAAAATATGAATGATATATATTTTAAAATGTGTGCTAATTTTTAATGTAATTTTTATTCGTGAAATGTAGATCACGATATACATTTAATGCATAAAATATATACCATGATATACATTTCATGTATAAAATAATAGTAGTCTACATTTCTCTAAAAAGAATATGTATTTATGATATAAAAATAAAAACAGGTATTTCTAAAAATATAATTTTAAAAACGGGTATTTGTGAATTTTTCCCCTATTTTAATAACGTCTACTTTTTATGTTGATTTAATAAATGTCCTTTAACAAAACACATCTTTTAAAAAAAAAAAAAAAAAAAAAAGACAGAGACTTTTTCATATATACTATATATACTAAGCATAGATAAGCAAGTCATGGTCTATTTTTTCTTTCCAATTATACCCTTAGCATTTTCAATTTTTCTTTCTTCGATTTTAACAAAATTAAGTAATTATTTATTTTAGGGATATTACTAGACAATTTCTTTTTTCTTTTCTTATATGTCCTAAATACGAGGGTCAGTGTGGTGCTTTTATATAGCTTTTGCGAATGATGATAGATGATTCAGTGATGGAGGCTTAAAACATTTAATCATTTCCCTATTTATCAATTTTATCCACAGTTACTTGAGATTTTTTTGTGGCGGTTAACTTTAGCTTGGGCCTTTGGCAATTATTGTTCTTTCGTTTATTTATTTTTTTGTGTGTATGTATTTGTATAAAATAAGAGCTTTACTTGATACATATTCTTTATATCTTATTTATTGAATTGAACTTTTTAAACTAATCATTGAATTAATTTCTTAACATATATGAGCTTTTTTTCAACTTTTTTTTTTTATTTTCTATTTTGAAGACTTTTATGAATTCAATACGTCATACCAATAATTTTGGTTGAGAAATTAAGTCTAATATTTACTTAATTCTTTTACATCTTTTCCATAAAATTATACATATAATGGCTATCCTTAAAAAAGAAAAAAAGTTATATGACAATGAATAGTTCTAATGATTAGTCAAATGAGTTTATTGCTGCAACTTACTCTATTAGACTTGGATAACAAAACAATTAATTGATGGCCATATATGTATATATATTTTTTCTTATACCCTTGGCTGTTTTTACTTTTTATTTTTCAGATTTTAATGAAATCTAAGTAACTTATTTATTTTAGAGGGGCATAATAAGCATATTTATCCTAAAAATTAAGCTCAATTTCATAATTCTCATTGTCCATTTTTTTTTCACTTATACCCATAATACTTCTACTAATTCTTTTTTTGCTTTTAATAAAATCAAGTAACTTATTTGTTTTACAAGAGCATAATAGACACTTGATTTTATTTATCCTAAAACTTAAGCTTAATTTCGTATTCTTATTTTACAAATAGTCCTTATTATACGCTTAAACAGACCTGTGTAGTACCTATAAGTTTCTAAACCGAGAAACTTAATATCCATTTTTATAATTTATTTTCATAAATACTCGTTTTAATTTCTTTTTAAAAATTTTCATTTTTATGGTTTATGTACAAAATATGAGTGATATATATTTATAATGTATACTTTTACCCATGCAATATGCTATTTATGTATAAAATATAAACAATATACATTTATAATATAAATGTTTACCTTGATTTACGTTTTTTTATTATAAATTTGGCTTATAATATATATTTTGAAATGTATGCCAATTTTAAGTGTAATTTTTATTCATGAAATATGTACCACAAACAATATACAAATGTATACTGTACACTTCATATGTAAAATATTGGTGGTCTATATTTCTGTAAAATAGGTATAAAACTGGGTATTCATGAAATAAAAATTAAAAAATGATTATTTATGGAAATTAGGTTTTAAAAACCGATATTTATGAACTTTTTCCTCTTAAAATTAAAAGCCCGTGTGCATAGTGATTATCCAGGCAAATTAGTACTCGTTTTACTTTCCCAAATACCAAAACAGAGCAGATCCAGTGTCAGCCTATAATATCTTCACCATGTACATTATATTATCTCTTGAAAGTACTAGGATTATATCGATGAAAGATCTAACAATAAGGCTTAAACACAATACAATTCAAACCAGAAATATATGGAGATGCACGTCATTCTAATCACCGACTCAATTTGACATTCTTAATTAATAAACCTTTGAATGAGACACGTTTTCTGTATCTGAAGAACAAGCTTCTCTTGTATAGATTTCCTCGCTTCGCTTGAAAGAGATGTGAAGGAGTTCACAAATCACAAATTAGTTGAAGCTGTTTTGCTGACCAAGCACTATTAAGCTAGATGGTTGTACATATGTATTAGTTTATATTCTGTTGTTTAACATAATATTCTTCTAGAAGCTTCTAAGTTTTTTATAGAGCTTCTGATGTGTAAAGTAATCTTTGTAAAGTTGATAGATGGTAGGGTGATACACAAATTTGAGTGTTTTATAATTTAAATAATTTAAATTTTTAAGTTTAGATTTTATAAAATAATATTCTGAGATTAAGAATTTCTAAAAATTACTATTTTGAATAGTTTTTAATCAATTCTAGTAACAAAAAAAAATAATAATGTTTTTTTTTATTAAAATTAGATTAATTATTATTCTTCTTCTTAATTTTGAAAATATTATTATATTTTATTAGTGAAAATTACTCAAAAAAACAACTCAGAATATTAATTTTCAAAAATTTTTAATTATAATAAATTATTTTGTAAAATCAAAACTTCTACTCAAACTTCAGGGTATTATTTTATAATTATCCCTAGATTTCAAGGCAAAATAGATCGTTAGCTTTGTTTTAGCTATTACTCATCTTCATCGAATTCTCTCTTTCTATCCGTTTAGCTTTCTCAACTTGACTTAATAAGTTTTGGCATGGACTGCTACCGGATTAATTTTTAAGATTTATTAGGGGTATATCTCCAAGCACCATAGTATCTAAGTTCCTCAATGAAGTTTTAGCACTGACTGTATTGCTTCACATCAACTAATGCGGATTCCATTCTCTTATATGCATAATTAAGGTAACCAATAATAAATTAATAAACTCATCTCAATAATAATAATATTCTATGTTCTAATAATAGAGACACTCTGGGGATATATCCATACTATAAAACGTGGTGATAATTGCTGCTACATCAAAGGTCCTTTGGGGTTTGTGTAATACCAAAAAAAAAAAAAAAGAAGAAAAGCCATGTACGTAAAGTTGGAAAAAAAGCATGTGAGAATAATCGCTCTCTCAAATTATTGAAGTTTGGTATGATGATAAATTGATAATACATGTGGAGAGCAATTATTGATGATGATGTTGAGCAACGACTTCACACTTTTGTTTGCTTTAGAAGCGGCTGCATCCATAACTCTGTTTGTTTCTTCTGAACTACACATTATAGGAGATATTTCAACATATCAACACATCGGGCAAGGCCAGCGTGGAGAAAGAATATTTAGTAGATCGATCTAATAAATATAAAATTATATGAAACCAAACTACTCGGTGTACCATTATTTCTCCCCAGTAAAAAAAAATAGAGAGAAGATAATTGGACTCTTGGACCCTTCTAAAGGATATACAAAGAAATGGAGATAAGTAGAAGAAACAAAAGACAGCTACAGGAGAGAGATAACTTGTCATGAAAATTAATGTCAAGTAGGGCCAACTAAACTTTTGACTTGTCAAAAATTGTGCTATTTTTGCTTTGTTGATATTAATATTTCAATGGCAAATTGATACCATATAACACACACAAATAAATAAATAAATAACATTAACAATAAAAAAGAAGCAAATTGACAACAGGAGTTAAGGCTTTCCAGCTGTGACTTCACCCGCTCCCATCACATCACTATTTTGCCATAGAATTCTTCATCCGTACGTTTGATTTCCTTTGTAGGAGCAAGCAAGGCAAAGCAAAAGCAAAAACCATAACTATTTTCCACAACAAATTAATAATTGATGTTGACAATATTGATTTCTAACCATTACTTTCTATGTATATTGAGATTGACTTGTGTTCAAATCAATCCATATATGCCAAATCCAATAATAAAGATATAATTGCTTCATCTTCAATTTTCTAACTTAAGGTAACTCCAACCCTGCGCTATTTTGGAAATTTTCTCCACTTTGGCCCAAGATGGGAGGCTCCAATCCAGCGCCATTTCGTGCGCCAAAATAGAGCTCGGCTTCAGTGCCGTGGCACTGTAGAGAGAATTTTTTTTTAAAAAAAAAAAGAATATTCTAGAAATAGTAGAGTGGAGATTAAAAAAAATATTGAATAATATTGCAATTATTATTTTGGTTGGAGATGCCTAAGAATATATATGGTTTAAGATCCACTATTCCACGCCAGGGAAGTTTCCCTAGTACTTGCATATACGTGTATACTAAATGTGTATAAACAATATAGCCAAAAATTTCAAAATTGAAAAATAACAAAGTCTAAGATTAATAAAAGATATGACAATGAGAGGGGTCCCACATTCCACTTAGCGAAAGATTAATCAGGTGCTGCTATCTAAGCTGTCCCCCAACATTCTTCCAGAGAGGACATGGACTTTTCTTAAGCTTTCCTTCAAGACTCTGCAAATAATTATTTGCATGGATCGGAGGCAGTTATTTCCTTTTTAAAGAATGATAGTAACGATATTGGAAGCTTACAGCACTGAGACTCGCACTATGATCAGTAGTAGCACCGGAGTATTATTGCAATCGCCAAAAAGCAAAACAACAAATCAAAACAAACAAATAATTACCTCCCATTTTGTACATATTATCATGTTCTCACGATCAAAACTATTCATCATTCAATAATCTATCAGTTTGAGGGGGATATATATATATATATATATATATATATAGTTGAGTAAAATAGTAGTGTGTCACATATCATTACTTATAGTAAAGATGAACTATCATATACGTAGCATTACTACGAAAGATAGATGGCAATTAAGTGAGCACAATTGGGCTGCCCTATATTGCTATGAGACAGTTGTAGCTAATACATTATCGTGGTTGTGGTTATTGCATCAGTAATTGTGACCATTAATAAATTTAGTTTGTGAGTAAAACGGAGTTAAAAAAGAGGACAAGATACTGAGCAACAGAGAAATGTCTTCCTTTATTACTAACAATCTCAGAGCCAGAAAAGGCCGAGGAAGATTTTAACAAACATATGATGGGATCTCCACAAATAAATAGAAGCTAGTCCAATATGGTACAATTACATATATGGCCACGCTCTATACAATGATAAATAATATCAAAGCCTAAACAAAAGGAACACTGTCGAAAAATCAGACGGCCACAGGGACACATACCAAGCCACGTCCATATCCTAGCTTAACCTCCAATCCCCATTTTTTTAACTTTGCTTTTCCCAACAAAACCACTCCAACTTGAAAACAATAGAACAATTTGCAACGCAGCAACCAATGAAGTTGAAATACATGAGTCATGGCTCACCGCCAGACCCTTATTGAATGGACTTGGATTGGAAGCTTGGTGTGCACTGATGGAGGCTTCTTTTATTCCACTTTTCAAACTAAAACCTGCATTTGTCACAGCCAGAACACAAATTAATTGACTGTAATTTAATTAATTTGTTTGCAATAATCAACTTCAACATTGTAACTAAAGTAGATAAAAATGCAAGAAATTAATCAAAGTTAGTTTTTACTTACATGATTGGTGTGAGTATGGTGCTGAAATTCTCGAATCTAGTATTGAGTTGGAGGTGGAGGAGATGCGTAAATGTAAGCTGGAGGTGATGGTAATTTTACTGGTGGTGGGGGAGAGCTGTAGTGGTATGGGGGTGGTGGAGACGGTGAAGGCGGTGGTGGGGAGGTGTAGTGGTATGGGGGTGTGGGAGACGGCGATGG
>JXTB01000026.1:371272-455515 GCA_002914805.1 Parasponia andersonii
TTAATTAATTATTACGGACTATATTTAGTTTATTATCCATAAATTTAATCCTCATGCATATAACACTTATATACTAAATTTATGGTCACATAAATGAATTAGGGAATTTCTGATATTTAAAGGCATACAAATTATGCACAAATTCAAATAAAAAAAATATCATTTTATTAATTCAGTAAATATCCAAAATATACATGCTTTTAAGGTATAAACTCTAACAATAATTTCTTAAAGCTCTGCAATATTGTTTTTCTGATTTGTTTTTTGGTTTTTTCGCAATAATTCTAAATTCTCGTAAATTACATGAACTTTTCTTATTTATGTTTTCCTTGATTTTTGGTTAAAATAAACACTTCTTTTGCTCAGTAGAATAATCCGGTCAAGTTCTAAACGTAATCTTAAAAGATTTGGAGGAAAGAGCGAGGACGACCCTAAAAACAAGTCCAGATTGCTTTTGGTTATTGAATTTCGGCTCTTTTCTATATGTATAAATATAAGTTATATTACGATACTGTTTTTTGTTTTTGAAAAAAAAATTGCCTAATTTTCCTATATTTTCTCTCCTGACAAAAGGGTGGGAGCTACGTTAATTTGAACTCCGGATATGAATCTATGACAAAAGAACAACAGAAAAAGTTGTTTTGTGCAGTAAAATATAGACATTATTGGTGGACTAGATGTGACATATTTTTGTAGACATGTACATCTACATAGATTATTGGATTGCAGGCTAAATAATGAACACTTTTATATAGACATTACTTGGTGAAATCCATAATGTATGTTGATGGCAATCGTGCATGCAAATATCACTTTCTGTAACATTGTATATAGATAGCAATAACAATACGAAAGTGGAATATTAAGCATCCTATATAGCTGTGCCTGTGGTTCAATGTAGGTTATTGAAAATATAAAAAAGTCACAGTACAAGTACTCTCCTAGACGTGGGCAATGTACTATGCACAACCCATGACGTTCTTTCTCGATTATTTATACCTTTCTTTTTTTAAAAGAAGAATTGGAAGAAGAAATTTACGAATTTTTACCACATACGGTCAACGAAAGATGTAGCTTTGTTGGAATTTGGATTTTGGAAGCTTCCAAAAGCTGCTCGAATGATATATGTTTTTTTTTTTTTTAAAGCAAAACAATTTCATTAGAGTCGTATAAGAGTTAGCTCCAATGATATATGTTACTAAGAAGATTAAAAATACCAGATTTTAATCTTTACAATCTAGAGCATGTTTTCTAATCCATCAAGAGAACCCAAAAAAAAAAAAAGTGGAAAGTTTTTATCTTTTAAGTGTTTATATATAAATACATGAAAGGAATTCTAATCCTTTCTATTAATTGATTTTTATCCCTTAATTTCTTTTCTACTCGTTTTTTCTTTTTACGATTCATTTGATTATGAATCAATAAACATGGTCTAGAATTCTATGGGATAAAAATAAAATGTCAATTTACCGATATTGAAGAAAAAAGAAAAGGTACAATATCAATATGATCACTAATTGGAACTAAATTTGTCCCTTTTTATACGTAAAATTGGTTGTGACCCTTTAAAATGATCTCAGACTTCTCAGTTAAATTCTATATATTGAATGATGAAATTTTATCTTACTAGTATGTTGAAGCCAATTATAACATTTGCAGAACTAGTTGAGTAATTTCAGAACTTAGACGATATGATGTAAATTTTTCTTCTGACAACGATAGAATGTAATTATATTAACACACATTAGACAATGTTGACTTACAAAACTAGAATTGGACAGAGCATTTCATTTCAATTCGTCTGACATGCATAATAAAAAAATAGATTTCTTGGTCTTTATTATTTCATAACGTCGCAATCATTCAAACACGTCTGTTAGAACGAGTAAGAGTAAATCAATTATATTGTTTCGGTGACTAAGTCCTATTAAGCATTAGAGTATTTCAGTTAATGTGCTCTAGAGAATTTACTTATATATAAGCTAATTACTCGATCTTTTCTTATTATTATTATTATTATTATTATTATTATTTTGGGAGGACCTTTCTTCCCATTCTTGTGGGCATTATATATATATATATATATATATATATGTACTATGTTGTATTAATAATTAGTATTTTAAGTGTCCTTTCCCAAACGTCCGATCACAATACGTGAAGTGGGACTAATTAAGGGGTTTTCTTCGGGTTTACCGTCAAACATAAACAATATTATCTAAATACGGTACATTGGAAAAGAATTACTTTCCATACCGCATATGGTTAATATTTTTGAAAAAAATTGAGAGTAAAAGATGTGGTTGTATTGTTGTAAATAAAGTCATTTTTCAATAGCGAGTTTTTATTCTAAAAAGGTTTGAAACAATTATGAAAATCTTTCTAGCTTAGTGGTGGGGCTTCACTTACCATCCGCCAATCCAACCCCAGTTTGATTCTTGATAGCTAAAGATAACCTCAATTCAAAAGACTTTTTTCTTAAAGAGATTTAAATTTTTTTTTTTTTTTTCCAATTTCCATTTCATCTATGTTTTTAATAGTTAATGTCTAATTAATTAATAGCTATTGACATCTAATATTGTAACAGACTGATTACCATTAATCAATTAGTTACTTGATACTTTAGTTGGCACTCACTAATGACTAATCTACTTACTACTTACTAATTTAGTTACAGGTTACTAAAGTATTATCATGGTTGGTAACTAGACTAGTTATCATATTGATTACTAGTTTCTAACTACCACTACTAATTTAGTTAATGATTTCTGATTACTCGTTATTACTATCAATTTGGCTACGGATTTTTAATTACCACTACTTGCCAAAAATTTTCCTTTTTTATTTTAAATTTAATTTTTCTATTTCACTGTTAAAAAATATAGAGATTTAAATTCTTTTTCTTTTTTTTTTCCTTTTTTATTTTCCTATATATTTTTAATAATTAATGTCACATTAATTAATAGTTACTGCTTCCAATATTGTAATAGATTGGTTACTACTAACCAATTTAATTACTCAATACTTTGATTGTCAATAGTTATCAATAACTAATCAACTTATTACTTAACAATTTGGTTACGGGTTACTAGAGTAGTATCAAAATTAGTAACTAGACTAGTTATCATATTAGTTACTAGTTTCTAGTTATCACTGTTAATTTGGTTACTAATTTTTAGTTACTTGTTATCACTTTCAATTCAGTTACAAATTTTTAGTTATAATTGTTTACCAAACTGTTTTTCCTTTTTATTTTTAAATTTCCTTTTTTTCATTTCATTATTTAAGAAAAAGAATAAAGAGATTTGAAAAAAAAAAAGAGATTTGACAAGATTGTTAACTAGACTAGTTATCATATTGATTGCTAGTTTCTAGTTAATACTACTAATTTGGTTACTGGTTATCATTACCAATTTGACTACAGATCTCTGGTTACAACTACTAATCAAAATTTTATCCCTTTTTATTTTTTATTTTTTTTTTCCTTTTTACTGTTTAAAAAAAACAAAGAGATTCAATTTTTTTTTCCTTTTAAAAGAGATTTAACAAGATTGGTAACTAGACTAGTTATCATATTGATTACTAGTTTCTAGTTACTACTACTAATTTAGTTTCTAGTTATCAATACCAATAATTCGGTTACAAGTTTTTAGTTATCACTACATACTAAAATTTTTTCCCTTTTAATTTTTTTATTTCTTTTTTTCATTTCACCACTTAAAAAAAACCACAGATATTTAAATTCTTTATACCTTTCTTTTTTTTTTTAAAAAAAAAAAAAGAGATTTAACAAGATTAGTAATTAGATAAATTATCATTTTATTTAATAGTTTCTAATTACCACTACTAATTTGGTTATTGGTTTTTGGCTACTTGTTATTACTTTCGATTCGATTACGAGTTTATGGTTATCACTATCTACCAATTTTTTTCCCTTTTTATTTTTAAATTTCTTTATTCCATTTCACCGTTTTAAAAAAAGGGATTTACATTATTTTTTCTTTCTTTTTTTTTTTTAAAAAAAGAAAGATATATAACAAGATTGGTAACTAGACTAGTTATCATATTGGTTACTAGTTTCTAGTTAATACTACTAATTTGATTACTAGTTATCACTACCAATTTGGTCATGGGTTTCTGGTTACCACTACTTACCAAACTTTTTTAGCTTTTTTGTTTTTAAATTTCTCTTTTTTTTTTTTTTTTTTTTCCCATTTTACCGTTTTAAAAAAACAATAGATTTAAAACATAGAGATTTGACAAGGTTGGTAACTAGACTAGTTATCATCTTTATTACTAATTTATAATTATTATTACTAATTTAGTTACTAGTTATCACTACTAATTTGATTATGAATTTTTGGTTACTATTGGTAATTTGGTTACTGATTACAGATTTCTAATTACTACTATATATTTAGTTATCAGTTTTATGTTTTTAGAATGCTACCAATTTGGTTATCAATTTCTCATGTATAGTTCCACTGCTAGTTTCGTTATTGATTATTACTTTATTTACTAGTAACTAATTTAGTTTACAATTATCAATTTAGTTACCAGTTTTAAAAAATATGGCTTGTTAAGAAGATTTATAACTAGTTAATAGGAACTAGAAACCATATTTCTAGTACCAATTATCATAAGTTAGTTGCTTTTCTCCCCCAAGCAAGTTTATATCTAAAAAAATAATTTCATCCATAAAAGAATCCGTTAATACGAAACTACAAACTACAATGAAAAAGTAACCAAAATGACATAAAAAAAAAGTTAATTTCAAAAGAAAGCTTCATTAAATTTTTGAATACAAATCTTGATAACATCAAAAGGCTTTTGAAAAACTAAAGCCTGAACCACGTAATCATTTGTTACCATTTCCAAAAAATGTCTAAAGCTATGACCAACAATTTTCTAATAAGAAATCTAAAGCAAAAGCCATTTAGTATATACACATATACGCAAAATATATTTATATAGTATTTAATATATAAAGGTACTTTGAAATGTAAAATGTAATGTGAAGATTTAGTTCAACAATAGAAATAGCAGGTGGCATCCGTACAGAGATGATGGAGCTAGTCCCACCATCCAAACCCAAAACATGGTTGGACCCAAAAACCCAAATCAGAAATATTGAAATTTGGAGTTGCAGGATCCTCATCCTCACGATCCCGACAAGAAAATTCCCAAAGAAATATCTGAAACACGAAGATGGAAAGTGATCAGCAATGGACCTTGCTATATAGATGAGCTTAGCAGTGAAGATGGTATGGATCAGATAGGTGTATTTAATTAGGAGACATGAGATTCGACGGATAGTAATGGTGTTAAAAGCTACTCAAGATTAGATTGAGATGTATTAATTTAAAGGGAAAGTGAAAGTAGTATATTTCTAAAAAATACCGTATGAGAATATATGAAAAAAGAAGGGACTGTATATATGTTATTACTTTGTAAATTACCGTGTTTATTCTAATTTTCCCACTAATTAATGGTAAAGGTGCCAAAGTTTCGAAACAAGCACTTTTATGACATGTTATAGGACATTTACACATATTCAATTTTTATATTCCATGTTTTTACCATATAATAATTCAATTAACCGTTAAAATATCTCATTGGAGCATTAATTACGGACAGAAAAGCAGACCAGCAGGCAGCAACCACAAGTGGCCTCTTTTTTTTTTTTTTTAAATAAAGTTTTTAAATACCCGTTAATGTCGGCAATGATGTGGTGCGAGGATGTCACGAATGTGTAGGCGTAGCATTTGCCTTTAATTAAATTTCGTAAAATTGAGACAAAGTTACAAAAACTGAAAAACACAGAGAAACATTAAACCTATATATACCTAGTATACTTGTCCACTTACTTAAAGGAAACGTTATTGAATTTCGTAGTAATTTGTTTTGTTCTTGTATTATATTAATTTTCCGTAAATTCATGGAAAAATTTCTACAATTTTCCTCCAATTCCTGAAAGTATTGTCCTTTTTATCGGTACCATTGCCAGTGAGCTATATTCATATGGATCTCATTGGTGCATATCTTCTGCAGGAGCTACCATCTGTATAATGTCACAAGCCAAATAATTAGCTTATAACTAAATTAATTTTCAATATTATATCACTTCATTAATTCCATATATAGTTGATTTATTTTCCTTTTGAAACGTTAATGAAAACAGTATCTTTTATTTGAAAGGAGAAAACAATATCTATGCTCAGGAAAAAAAAAGAAAAAAAAGAAGAGAGATTATAATATGTTTTAATTAGCTATCGATAAGCTGTATATAGAATATAAATATTACAAACATAAAAAAAGTCGTATAAAAACCGACGTACGGAAGCATCCAAAAGACTATATAACTTGGAAACAAATCGTTGCACCTTAGAAAAATTGATAATCAAATTACTTTTAGAAAGCAAATCTCACCTAAGAACATGGCCACGATAATGACACCTTAATTAGTCATTTTCCTTGGATAAAATATTCAAATCTTTAATAATATTTTTCAAATTCAGTTCAAGTATACTTCACCATCCTTCTAGTATTTCCTCTTCTGTCACTAAATTTGTTTTAGTACTAAACTATGTAGGGATTGATAGGTTTTTCTCTCTTTTTTTTTTTTTTTTTGATAACCTATTTACCGACACCCTATATATATATATATATAACAGTTGTTGGCAGCTTTACATGTACTACTTATCTACAATTATTTCAGTACATGTATACTTCTAGTATCTCTTTTTTTTTTTTTTATATATATATATAAAAAAATATATCATTTTTATTTTTAAATTTGATATTCTCTACTGACTAATAGTTGTTGGCAGCTAAATATGTATATATAATTCCTATTTTTGATTGGTCAAATACAAAGAAGCCACCTGGCGGGTGATCTCATTCTGATTAGTCAACCCTCAACATTTTTTTTTTCCTTCTCTTGGGTAGGAGAATTGGTATTCCGCGTATTGATGAATTGAAGATTACTGAAACATCGATTCCAATGATTAGAATTAGTAATCTTACTTACTTCAATACTATATATGCTATCACGTATCTTGTTATGGAGACCCACAAATTAACACAAGACATAGTCATAGGGGCTTCTTCTACTGTAGCCTTCGCTAGATAATCCGTTGCACAACACTTTTCTAACATGTTATTGCAACAGTTCAACTCATAATGCGACCTCCATTTTTATAAAAATAACACAAATAATAATGATAACAATATTAACTATGATACTAATATATAATGGATATTATTGTCTCTTTTTGTGAGACCATAGAAGTTGGCAAATTTGACGGTTGCAAATCACGTTGAGTTAATGTTAACTACTCCCACCGATTCTCTTGTGTGAAAATTACACAATAAACTTTGAGCTTCCATTTTCTTGGAAAAAATTCAGTGCATCTTGAATGAAAAATTACGATCCTGTCATATGATGAATTTTATTTCAAAATTTCCCCTGGTTAATATGTACAACACGTTAAAGCTATTCAGTGAAAATGCAAAGTTATTCTCCAACAACCAAAAATAATGTAGAACTCAATCAAATAAAGATAAATATAAAAAATACGACAAACAATAGAAACAGTGATTATTTGTAAAATGTTTAGCTTCTTAAATGAGCAATATGTTAGCTGGTTTAGTCAGTAATCTATATATGTTTTGTTGGATAACAATTTCAATTTTTATTTACTCCCTTTAATCAGTTACGTTGCAAACGAAAAATTTGAAAGAAAATGTAAATTTAAAGGCAAAATTATAATTTCGCCTGTTACAGGATTTGTTATGCAAAAGAATTAAAATCTGGAGTTTATTATGTAATTTTCTGAGATTTTTTTTTTTCTTGAAAAAAATTCGGGTCTCGCCTAGCTAGGCCTAGAGGGTATTTCTCTTTCGTTTTTTCAAATCTTAATTTTCCTTATATTCTATATAATCGGTTTGAAGCCAATATTCTGAAAAGAATAATGTTACGGTCCTAATTATTTTGTCAATTTTCTTTTATAAACATATGTGGTGATAATATTTAATTTATTTATGTAAATAATTTTTAATATATTAATTAAATGATTACAATTTATATTAGTATAAAAAATTTAATAGAATAGTTAAAACCCATTTACTGATGTACATCCTTTCCCTTTTCCGGAAAAGGGATATAAAAAAAAAAACTAGCTAAACCAACCGAAAACCTTATCCTAAATTAATATATTAGGGGAAATATAACTTCTCTCGGTAGGGTAGGGCGCCTTTTTTTCTTTTTTCTTTTTTCTTTTTTAACCTTTTGTCTGAATTAGGTATGGCTTCCCTTTCGAGATGTATTCAATTTTTTGGTAACTTGGAACTAGCTATCCTATTAGCAATTATAGTATATGTAAATATATTATATCTAACAGTGTTTAGTAATTAATGTTAATCCATTTTTTAAGGCGAAATAAAGTCAGCATTATGATAATAACATGTTGATTTTCACATTAATTATATATATGTTTCATTTCATATTATTATAATTATTAGGATATAAAATGAACCAAGATTTCTGATCAGCAGCTACTCTATCAGTGATTTAAACTTCTGAGATGCTCCTTTGATCGAGAATTTTTTAGCTCAGTATTAATAGATGCTCTAATTTCTATATTTCTTATGGAGGAACAAAAAAAGACGAAGACGAAGAGAAGAAGATGATATATATTTTTTAATTTTTATAGTAGTCTAAAGTACATTAAATAGGTAAATTGAGAATAGTGCTCTTGAACTAATGCATAATCAGAGACTATTCCTATCTCGTAAGAGGTAAAAGAAAAGAAAATCCAATTTTTAAGAATAATTTTTCTGAGTAGACAAAAAAAAAAAAATTGTTGCCGACTTCTCATAAGATATAGTTCGTATACAGAAGTCACATGGATGATAGTGATTCTCGGAGTATTTAGATATCATAATATACCTTCATCAGTTCACCGCATCGCACGCCCCATGTTCCTCACCATTAATTATTGATATGTGTTTTATATATATATATATATATATATATATATATATATATGGTTGCCAATCCAATAAGTATTTTTTTTTTATCTATGGATAGACATTTTTTTTTAGCCGTTGGATCACCATCTAACGGTGATCCAATGGTTATAATGAAATGCATAAAAAGACGCGCATTATTAATATTTTTTTTCTCTTTTACTTTTTACAATAAAAAAATATACATGCTAAATTTTGGCTAAATTAATACTTATGCATAGGTAAAAAAAAATACCTACTGGATTGGTGCTCTATATATATATATATATATATATATATTAATTTGAGTGATGGGTACAATAAATAATGGAAAACTTCAAGATATTATTCCCATTATTGAAGCTAAAATTGACATTTGACCATCCCTTTCCAAAAAAAAAAAAAAAAAAAAGCCTTTTCCCCCAAAATATAAATAATATAAAACCTCCTCTCGTTAAAGTAAAAGAAATCCTTTAATTGGGTATTATGTTGAGTAAAATAAATAAAGGGTGCATGTTGCAAATTGTCTTATTAACAAAGTAGATCGAATAAAATTTATTGAGAAATTGTAATGATAACGGTTGTTTACATATAATCACATTTTTTAGAGTGTCTATTAGAGAAGTATTCTCATTATTTTCTCCTAAATTAATGTGAAACCCACACATTTCTCCATTTTTTATATTTTAGTAAATATTTGAATGAGAATTGTTACCCATATATTATTCCTACTACTCTTTATAAACATGCCATAAGAGAGTAAGAAATTGAGACATGCATGGAGAGGAAAAGGGAAACTCATTTTTCATTATTGTTAGCCCAACTCTCTATATAAAGGAGTAGCTACAATTTGGGTATATATAATATTGTAAAATTTAGGAGAAATCAAGTATTTAGATTTTAACATTTCGGTCCTCAGATACTGTAAATTCCATAACAAAAAAACCTCTTATTAGTTTAAATTAATTAAAGAAATAAAAAGAATTCTAATTCATTTAGAAACTTGTTGGTAAACCATATATTTTGATGAAATGCGTTTAATGAAATTTTGAATCTAAATGTCAAAAAATAGTTTACACGATTAATCATAATTCCAAGTATTTATAACTTTGAAAATATGCTCCTATGGAGTTATAATATCCCATTTATATATTAAGTATTCAAATAGTATTAAAATCATTCTCATACATCTACTTTGTAGGTACACTAAATTTAGCTAAATAATTAGATATGAAAATCTAACGGGATATGAATACCAACCAAGGAATAGAAATAGGACTATAAGCACAAGCTAAGTAGCTTGTCTAGGCATCAAAATAACTACTTTAAATAATGAAATACCTTAAAGAGAGGAAAGTAAGAAATGAGCACAAAATGTCCAGTAGACTACCGAATTATCTTTTTGAAAAATATTACAATAAAACAGGAATAGGATAGTGGCAAATAATAATATTACCACTTTAGATCTAAAACAACGATAATGTCTATATTTTGGAGTCATCACTAAAAGTTCACTGGTATAAATACTTAAAACGGTAACATTTGTTATCTCCGTATTAGATAATTTATAGCGATACCATTGTCCTTGCTAGAAAGTCAACAGAAATGCAATCTGACAGACCAATAGCGGCGAGAATTTTGAAATTGTCGCCGCTTTAGGGCCAATTTTCTTTAATTAAATAATTAATTGATTTAGTAACTTAAAGTTGTGACAATTGTCGTCGCTTTATACAATTTTTTTTAAAATTAATTATTTTAAATATTTAATTATTTAATTAAAATAATAATTTTTATATATTTAATTATTAAATAATAACAATTAATTCTAATTTAAATAAATAAAAAATTAAGGTAAACAAAATAAATTAATAATTAATAAAAAATAAAGAAATTAATATTTTAAATGACATTAAAATTAAGAAATGTTGTCAAAACCTAAAAATATATAATGTTATCTGAAAGTAGAAAAAAGTCTATAAGCCTAAGTCCTCATCCTCAGTATCTTCACTATCATCTTCTTGACAAGTCGGCAGAGGATGGACAAAATAAGGTGGCAGTGGTGGGGGCGAGGGCATCGTGCCAAACGATGTCAAAGTAGAACTTAGATAGATTGGAGCAGGGGTAGATATGTTGATATCTGGTACTAGCGATGATAAAATCCTCTGCATATACGCTATTTATGTCACCTGAGCTTCTATTAATCACTGTTGTTGAACGATCATATCTTGAGTGGCGACCTTTCATTGCTGAGCTGTCGTCATATATTGATGGCTCTCTTATATGTATCATTAGATATCCTCAGGTACTAGTAGTGGAAAGTCTGGTGGGACAGATCTAGTACTAAAAGCGGACTTACTCAACTTACATTCGATGCCTCTCCTAAATCTATGATTTGTACTGTAAACCTCATCCGCAATATGAGCATCAGTGATAGAAGCCGATGAGTTCGAACTAGATTGGGAAGATACTTGAGACTGAGTGTTATGAATCTCAAGCATCTTATTCTAACAAAAAGATTAAAATTAGTTTATAGAAAAAAATAGAGATTTAATTTTAAAAAATTAATTCATGACATACGTAATTGACCTCAGACTATATACTCGGCCATCTAAACCACTCAGTGAAATAGCAATCCTTGAAACTCTTAACAACTGATTGAAGCCCGCCAGTAATAGGATTATGTTGTAAAAATATTTAAAGGAGCATAATTTATTATTAAAATTTAGTATTGTAAAAATAATAAGTATTATAAGAAAAAGCGCAATTTTATTACTTTCTTATATCGTTTGAGCAATGGAAATGGCTCTCTGTTTGGTCAGTACTAATTAACGCGCCCTATTTGTAGCATTTCTTTTTAAACATAGCATGTAGTGAAAAAATTAATTATAATATAATATTTTATTACTTAATAATAAATGAATTATTCATAATTACACACTGACCCTAAACTCTGGAAAGTCAAAAAATTCGCAACAATACCCCTATGTCACAGCATTCATCTCGTTAGGTACTTTAGAACGTGCCATCACTAAATTAAGAGCATTTTTTTCCCCTCAATGAGCCTAAAGTGCTTATTAAGCTCGGTTTTCTAGTTGTTATGTATATATATATGTCGCAATCCTAAGGATGCCATCCCTGATATTGGCCAAGTCATCGTTATCATCGTCAAGATCTTTGTACTCAAAAAAATTTCTACAATTGAAAAAATTATCATTACATTATAATTAATTGTATGCAGAATTCATAATATTTAATAAATGCCACTTATTTTTTACCTCAACAACAGGAATGATCTTTCCATTCTACTCAGCAGAAACCGACTTCCAATTTTTATACAAAGTATTCATATTCTATTGAACAAGCATGCCAATCAAACGAAGAAAGTATTTTTAATAGTCATCGATTGGACGCCAAGTACTTCCTACCTTGTCAAATTTGATTGGAAGAGGGTTCCTTCTATTTTCCTCAAATAGCTGACGTAGGTTCAATGACCTACTCTTTGACTTTACGTTCCTCCTAATAGGATCTGCAAAATAAATAAGCATATTAGTAAGCAAGCTAAGGTTGGCACCATCATCATCACCGTGATAACTAGGCTTAACAGTGGCCATGATTATGTGCAAGTCTTAATAGTGATAAGTATATTATAATTAAAAAGTGTAGAGTAATATTGAAATTATATTCTAAAAATTCAATCATTAATAGCATAAAAGCCTTTTACATGAGTAAGAAAAAAAAAAAAAATCCTAATCACTATCAAACTCGTTACTAGACGGGATTTCATCTACATTATCATTACTGTCATTGTCATCTTCCTTGAACTCGTCTTCTTCATAATCTAGTATTATATCATCCTCAAGTTCAATATCATTAATGAAATTATCATCCCCCTATTCAATATCATGATTAGTATTGGCATTGTTTTCTTGAGCTTGAGACACAAGGTTTTCTAGAGGAATAGAAATGGGCTCGAGATGTCCAAATTCAACCGTCAGAATAAAATTAGAAGAGAGTTCAAATCCTATAGCACATTTAGCTCAACATCGGTTTCCTCATTGTTCAGAATATCCCAGCCACTACGTTGAGTTAAGTTTCCACTATTTTCCAGTTAGGATCGTGCAACAAATCATCTATATAGAAAATTTTCTTTGCTTGAAAAGCAAGAATGTAATATTCATCTTTGTACCACTCAGAATTGATTGCAATAGTAGTAATATTTTTCTCTATTCGTATCTTCTTCTTTTGAGGGTCAGTGTTGAACAATCTACACCTAAACAAGATGATAGACAATTGGTTCAAGAAAGTGAACATCACTGCGAGGAAGATAAATCTAAACAACTTCTCTACGGAAGATCCAATTAGTATACGATGAATCAAACTCATTGTCTATCAAATGTACTTCTAGTATTTTAATAGTCTAATGTAACGCATTCCGACATATCAGATAAGGCCATTTAACTTTACCTTAGTTATTGATATATTGTTTAGCCCTTTTAGCAAATGCAATTGCACTTTTCTAATATGCATCACACCAATAAGCTTTCAAATATATCTAACACTTATCCACAAATATTTTTACTATTATTATTCACAACAACTTAGTGTTCAGATAGAATAGTTATGGATGATTATGCAAAATGTGTCCTAAATCCACCTTATTACTCTATTTCTAAAGGGTTCCCATTCAAGATTACTTGGTTATGTGGTATATTATTCTATTCATGTCGAAATTCCGACAGCATCTCCCATCAGCTTCCCAAAGTGTCGTACATATATGTACACACTCAGAAGACACAGGGAGATACTATCAAAACTCGTCCAAAGAATAATATTTATAAGTGAACAAAAATACATAATGTGTAATCCCAAACTGTCAAAATAGGACAATTCAAAAATCGATATCGAGATGTATAATCAACTCTTGAACAGGTCTAAGGTAATTTCTTTTGTGACTAAAATAATGCATGTATATATTAAAGTCACTATGTATACAAATAAATGTACAAATTATGACTATGACTACAACTTTTGTCACGACAAATCAACTCGTTTGGAATAGTCTTGATCATCACAATTGTATAACTCTAACTGTTATCATCAAGAGCATTCTAAATCAGTTTATGTGTCATGATCATTCTAGTGTTTATGATTTAAGGAAGGAATTTCAGGTTTTTTTAGGAGTACATGTATGAGTATTTTAGTTACTATAAGGGAATTTTGGATATTTAATTAGTCTAGGGACACTTTGTGTATTTTGTGAATTATAAGGGTATTTTTTTAAAATTTTTTGAAGTTTTTTAGCTACTTTAAGGGCATTTTGGGTAT
The DNA here is from genome assembly GCA_002914805.1 of Parasponia andersonii. NCBI lineage: Eukaryota > Viridiplantae > Streptophyta > Magnoliopsida > Rosales > Cannabaceae > Trema > Trema andersonii. The sequence goes on from JXTB01000026.1 coordinate 385,607, forward strand.
TCTGTAAATAATAGGGATATTTTGATTTTTTTTTAATTTTATGAGTTATTTAGCTACTCTAAGGGCATTTTGCATAATTTATGTCTCTAGGGGTATTTTTGGTATTTTATGAATTATATGGGTATTTTTAGGTATTTTCTAATTTTATGAATTTTTTAGCTACTCTAAGAGCATTTTGGGTATTTTATTATTCTAGGGGCATTTGGGTATTTTGTGAAGTATATGAGTATTTTATTATATTTTTTAATTTTATTAGTATTTTAGTTACTATAAGGGCGTTCTGTGTATTTTATTACTCTAGGAGCATTTTGGGTATTTTGTGAATTATATAGGTATTTAAGGTATTTTTTATTTTATGAGTTTTTTAATTACTATAAGGATATTTTGGGTATTTTGTCCATTACAGGGGCATTTTTGCGGTTTTTTTTAATTTTATGAGTTTTTTGGTTACTCTAAGGGCGTTTTGAGTATTTTATGTCTCTAAAAGTATTTTGGGTATTTTGGGAATTATATCGGTACTTTATCATATTTTTTAATTATATGAGTTTTTTAGTTACTATAAGGGCATTTTGGGTATTTTATTACTCTAGGAGCATTTTGGGTATTTTTTGAATTATAGAGATATTTTTGGGTGTTTTTTTTTTATTTTATGAGTTTTTTCGTTATTCTAAGGGCATTTTGGGTATTTTTTTTGTCTCTATAAGTATTTTGGGTATTTTGTGAATTATATGTGTATTTTTAGATATTTTTTTAATTTTATGTGTTTTTTAGTTATTGTAAGGGAATTTTGGATATTTTATGAATTATATGGGTATTTTATTATATCTTTTAATTTTATGAGTTTTTTAGTTATTCTAAGGGCTTTTTGGGTATTTTGTGAATTATATAGGTATTTTATTATATCTTTTAATTTTATGAGTTTTTTAGTTACTATAAGGGCATTTTGGGTATTTTTTATTTTATGAGTTTTTTTAGCTACTCTAAGGGCATTTTGGGTATTTTGTGAATTATAGGGGTATTTTTGGATATTTTTATTTTTATGAGTTTTTTAGTTACTATAAGGGCATTTTGGGTATTTTATTACTCTAAGGGCATACTAGGTATTTTGTAAATTAAATTGTTATTTTTGGGTATTTTTTAATTTTATGAGTATTTTAGTTACTATAATGGTATTAAACATATTTTATTATTTTAGAGCATTTTCGGTATATTGTGAATTAAATTGTTATTTTTGGGTATTTTATGATTTTATGAGTATTTTAGTTAACAAATTAAGAAATTAATTCATTATTATTCATTTCTTTTATTAATTCTGATAAAATAAAATTCTAACCTAAAACGTTTCTAACTCATAAACTAAAATAAAAAATATTAACAAAAATCAAAATTTCACGCAAAAAATATCCAACCAAACAATTCTTCATAGTCAATCCATATTCTCAAAACATAAATATCCACCAATATCCAATAAAACTAATAATATAATCCACCACTAACTCATCAAATCCAATATCCAATAAAACTAATATATAATCCAATAATCAAATATCAAATAATACGTTAAAAATTCATATCCAACAACAAAAAAAACAATACATATTCATAATGCTAAGAATGTAATATCAAAATATAACTAAAAATAAAAAAAATTATATAAATTTCTGATTTTTCCTAATATTACAATGTTTATTTTAATTAACACTAAAATAAAATTAAAATCACAACAAATAATCATATATATATATATATATATATTTGGATGGAAACTTTTGGATGTCGATGTTTTAGACATTTTTGGATGGAAATTTTGGCGCGGTCATCTAAAGTGGCGACTCTCAAATTTATCACCGCTTTAATTAAGATCTAAAGCGGCTCTAGATAGTCGCTGCCTTAGAGTCGTCATTCTATTATCTTCTTGTTATGGTGAAAACCTTTTAATTCTAAAGATGCCTGAATAGTTAGCTACTCTAAAAAACCATTCATAAAACATCCGTTTTTTCCAAACTAATTATATACCAAAGACATAATTGAAAACCCATGATCAAACCATAATCAAAGAGTCGTGATCTAGTCCATACTCAAAATCATATTCAAAACTGTAGTTAAAAAAAAAAACCATAGTCAAAGCTATAATGCACATAGTTAATCAAATTTATTTCATTATCACAATATATAAAAAATGATATTGTTTGTACCTCATAACTAGTCTCGTGCCACAACACCAAAAAGTGTAGAACAAGGTGCAAAAATCCTGGATTTGATTCGTGAACCTCCTTTGTTTAACTCCTTTTTCACTCATTTGAAGGGGGCGACGAAAACCCTAACAGCTAAATGGTTCTGGAGCTATTCCAAGCAACATCAAGGAGAGGATTCAAGAGGGAGAAATCAAATTGGAAGCTTCAAAAAGAGTTTTTCTTATCTTTTGCTCTCCTCAATTGTTTTTGATATTCATTTTTGAGTTGGTAGTTCTATCTTGAGCTTAGTGTATCTATTTACTTGGCCATTAAATAGAGTTGTGTTGTGAAACCTATATGAACTTGGGAAGAGGAATTTAGGTTTGAACATAGATAGAACACAATAAGATCACCTAGTGTGGGGTGAGTTTGCATAGAATAGGAATATACCTATGTGACTTATGCAACTTTTGTGTGAGAATTACTAAACTTAATAAATCTAGACAATTTATGTTAGGAGTAATATATTAGCTTGTATAGATATTTTTACTTATATCTTGCAAAAGAATTTGTGAATACAATAGGATTCTTGGCTGTCAATTCTAAATGGATAATTAAATCATGAGGAAAACTAGTAGTTGAAGGAGTTAGAGCAATCTTTGGTTGCTTAATTTCTATTTCTATTCTCGTATTTTACTTTGTTATTTACCTTTTAATTCTTGCTCAAAACAACCATTTTTGTCGTTTGAATAAATTAGAAACTAGTTTCAATTTGTAGCCTAGCAAGTTTTTAGCACCATTGTCGGAGAGTAAAGTGATTTACAACTTGTTAATACTATTATTTATTAGTTTTCATTTAATTCAAACTTTTTTGTTCTTGTTATGGATCTCAAGTACTTAATTTTACTATATGAGACACACAAGGAGTGTGGAATTCATACCATTTGATCCTAAGATTGAGCATACTTTGAGAGGAATTCGAAGATAGAGGAATCATGGGGTCAACCCTCACGTATCTATGGGAGACCAAGACAATGCAAGACCTTTGAGGGACTTTGTCGTTCCTATTATCGATGGGGTTAGTCCTAGCATTCGGAGGCCGGCTATCAATACTAGCAACTTTGAGTTAAAGCCAAGAATTATTCAGATGGTGCAAACCATATGCCAATTCGGTGGTTTACCTAGTGATGATCCTAATAAACACATTATGAATTTTATAGAGATATACGACACTTTCAAGTACAATAGAGTTACCAAAGATACTATTTGCTTGACTATCAATGCTAGCAACTTTGAGTTAAAGCCAGGAATTATTCAGATGGTGCAAACCATATACCAATTCGATGGTTTACCTAGTGATGATCCTAATAAACATATTATGAATTTTATAGAGATATACGACATTTTCAAGTACAGTAGAGTTACCAAAGATACTATTCGCTTGACTATCAATGCTAGCAAATTTGAGTTAAAACCGGGAATTATTCAGATGGTACAAACCATATGCCAATTCGGTGGTTTACCTAGTGATGATCCTAATAAACATATTATGAATTTTATAGAGATTTACAACACTTTCAAGTACAACAGAGTTACCCAAGATACCATTCGCTTGACTATCAATGTAGCAACTTTGAGTTAAAGCCAGGAATTATTCAGATGGTGCAAACCAAATGCCAATTCGGTGGTTTACCTAGTGATGATCCTAATAAATATATTATGAATTTTATAGAGATATATGACACTTTCAAGTATAATAAAGTTACCGAAGATACCATTCGCTTGAGGTTATTCCCATTCTTTTTGAGAGACAAGGCTAAGAGTTGGTTGAATACCTTACCCTCGGGATCAATCACTACTTGGGATGACTTAGCTCAGAAATTTCTTACTAAGTTTTTCTTCCAGCTAAGATTGCTAAGTTAAGAATGTCATCACTTCTTTTATGCAATTTGACAATGAATCCTTGTGCGAGGCTTGGGTACACTATAAAGAGTTGATGAGAAAGTGTTCACACCATGAGATACCCAAATAGCTTCTTGTTTAAATATTCTATAATAGGTTGTTTAAATATTCTATAATAGGTTGATGTGTTATTTGAGGACCATAGTAGATACAGTAGCTGGAGGTGTATTGATGGGTAAATCAACAGATGACGCTTATTAGTTACTGGAGGAAATGACAACAAACAATTACCAATGGCCTTCCGAACATGTCAATCTAAGGAGAACTACCAGTGTCAATGAGTTAGAAGTTATTTCTTCATTGACAACTTAAGTTAACGCATTAACCAAGAACTTGGAGTCATTGACTAAGAAGCTCAATTCTATGGTAATCCATAGAATACATGCAATGCAAAGCTCAGTTAGAACTTGTGAGCAATATGGTGACAACCATTTGGGCTCTTATTGCTCCTTGAATATAGAGTCGACTAATTTCATAAGAAACTATAATCAACAACAATGCAATATTCCTTACTCCAACTTTTACAATCCGAGATGGAGAAATCATCCAAATTTCTCTTAGAGTAACTAGAATCAACAATGGTAGAACTCAAATACAAGATCGATGCAAAATTAGGGATTCCAGAATCAAGAGCAAACACCACAAGAGAAGAAGCCATCTATGAATGAGATACTCATGCAAATATATCACAAAGAATGAAGCCACCCTTCAAAATCAAGCTGCTACTACGAGATCCTTGGAGATATAACTTGGCCAATTGTATAGCGTTATGACTAACTGGTCTCAAGGAGCATTACTTAATAATACCAATGTGAATCCAAGAAATGAGGATAAGGAGTATTATAATACTATCACATTGAGAAGTAGGAAAGAGTTATTGAAAACTCTTGAGAAGCCCATTTTACTGTCTAAGCCAACCGTTGAAGAAGTTGTTGAGAAAAAGTAAGCTAAAGAGAATGATGGAGAGAAGTCAATTGAAGAAGTGAACATTGGAAATCCCTCAACATCTCTATCAAAGCCATGTCCATACATTCCACCATTATCATTCCCTTAACGCTTTCAAAAGAAGAAGCTTGACCAACGATTCTTCGAGTTCTTAAAAGTGTTTATACAGCTACAGATCAATATTCCCTTTGCCGAAGCACTTGAGCAAATGCCGAGTTATGTAAAGTTCATGAAGGAGATCGTTTCCAATAAAAGAAGATTAGGAGAATTTGAGACCATCGCTCTCACAGAGAAGTGCAGTGCCATTCTTCAAAATAAGCTTCCTACTAAGCTCAAGGATCCAGGAAGCTTCAATATCCCTTGCACTATTGGAGACCATTTCTTTGGTAAGACATGGTGCGATTTAGGAGCTAGCATCAATTTAATGCCATTTTCTATCTTTCAAAAAACTTGGTTTGGGTGAAGCATGGCCAACTACACCTATGCTTCAATTTGCGGATAGGTTTATCAAGTAGCCAAGAGGAATCATTGAGAATGTACTTGTGAAGGTAGACAAGTTGTTCTTGCCAGCTGATTTCATTGTTCTTGACATAAAAAAAGCTGAAAACCTTCTAATTATCCTTAGAAGACCATTCTTAGCAACCTAGAGGATTGTCATTGATATGTACAAAGGAGAACTTGTCACGAGGGTGAAGGACCAAGTAATATCCTTGAATATGTTCAAAGAAGTAGATTCTCCTAGCAACATCGATGACTGTTATTAAGTGGAGTTAGTAAAGGAGAGTATTGAAGATAATTTTTTGAAAGAAGCTCTATTGATCAGTCACGAGGCCTCTATCATTCATCCCCTCGATATAAAGGCAAAGAAAGGTCTAGAAGACACTAATGTTGTGGAAGCTCAGAGTATTCTTCTGAGTTCAAACCTCCAATGGAAGTCATAGAGCCTTCACTATCCTCTTCTAACCATCATAAGCCATGCAAGAAGGATATGAGCAAGTGGGGGACGAAGAAGAAGAGGTATGGTGACCATCCTTTTGAACCAAGGCCAAAGGGTGTGCTTGGTTCATCTTATTTAAATCTTTTTCCGAGCAAGCTTAATTCAAGATGGCTGGGACCATTCTAAGAAACTAATGTGTCTTCATGTGGTGCAATTAAGGTGGAAAATGAGAGTCTGACTAGAAGAATTAAGGTGAATGTTAAACGGGTCAAGGAATACCTAGGAGGAGAACTTGATAGAGCTAAATCATCCATTGCCTTGACCAATCCTCAATGAGGAGTGGTAATGTCAAGCTAAGGATATTAAACAAGTGCTATTTGGGAGGCAACCTAAGCTTATAAAGTTAATAAAGAGGAAACATGTTTTGAAGTCCTTATGATGTATTTAGGTTGAAGATAAAGTGATGAAGGTGTTGGTAGAGAGGCTTAATTGTAGAAAAATTGATGAATTACTGTTATTTTGGTACCTTAAGAGCTCAATTTGGCACTGCAGCACCACTCTAGGGTGCCATATTTTGCTCATTGCCTAGGTGTTGGTGCCTCTAAGTGTCAAAATGGCATTCCGGCACTATTCTGGGGCACCACAAGCAGGAACTCTGCACCCTAGCACCACAAAATGGCGCCCTAGTGCCAAATATAGGCCACTAGGTGGTGGCGCCCTAACACCACTTTTGGTGTCGAGATGCCACTCGATGTAGAAAAAAAATTCCAAGCTTTGGCATTGTGGCCCTACAACTGAAAAAAAGAAGCCGATCACTGCACTATCGCTGCTACCACTATCAATGGAAAATGATTAACTTGGCGACCATTGCACTTTAAGGGCCGACTGAGCGGCTTTCGATCAGGTAAGTACTTATTCCTCCTTATTATTGCATATTTAGTGCATTAGAGATAATGCACACTTTAAGTTTAGGGGGAGTTTTGTAGCACTTACCTGCTTTGTTTTCAGGAGAATTTTAATTGGTTAAACTTTTAGAATGTTTTCGGTTATTGTATTTTATTTTATTCAGTGTCTTTCTTTTTTTCTTAGTATATGTTTATCTTTTGTTTAGTTATTTGATTGTGTATTATTTGGAGCTTTTGATGGATGTTAACTGTCAATGATATGATTGAGAGTATGTCTGAAATAACTTTTTAGAAATATTTAACATTATTACCATTTGTGTGATTGAATCTTTTATAGTTTTGCTTTGTGAATAACTCTTAAACATATTTTGTACGTCGTTGTGAGCATTTAGTCTTGAATTACTTAGAATAGCTTTATACATGTGGCTTAGAAAAATATTTAGTCTCATGTTATGTTAGAACTTTTTTAATTGTCAATCAAGGCGAAATCCTAAGTAGCATAAAAATCGAAGAAATGATGTAGGCCATTTTAGACCGGTTAAGCCTTTCAAACCTACCTGTTAAATTTAATATCCGTAGTCTCCCAAATTGAGCTAATTCCTCAGTTTTTTTTTAAAATTTATTTTGCAAGCCCCATAAACTCTTCTTACTGATAAATAATTTCCCAAATTATCTCAGTTCATACCATAGATGCATAAAAGTAAATTTTGAACTTGTGATGAAGTATGAATAGTTTATGAAGAACGAAAAGGGAAAGTGATGTAGACATGAATAAAATAAATTAAGAAATTATTATTATCGTTATTAATTAGGTTTTATTTAATTATTAGATTTATTTTAATTTTGAGTAACTAGTTTTAAATTTCATGTTTTAATCGATTTCTAGAATGTGTTTATTTTTTAGTTGTGTCTAATTATCTATCTATAAATAGGTAATCTATATAATTGCTTTTTAAACTATGATGAATTAATAAATGATTATTGAGTTTTCTCCTCCTATGGATCTTTTTCTTTCTAAGTTCTTATCTTGATTCTCTATTGCTCTTTTACCCATTCCTCTAATTCTGTCTAATTCTCTCCTTGATTCTTCTCTCTTTCTCTAATCTATCCAATTTCTTATTCATCTTGCTTATTTCTTTCTATTCTACTAATTCTCTTGTAATTCTACCTATTCTTTCTATTTCTATAGTTTTTCTCATCTTATCCTATATCAATTGGTATCCAAGTCTGGTTCGATTTTCTCTTGTCTATCTTATAAAAATTTTTCTTCTACTATTGAAGGCCCAAAAAAAAAAAAAAAAAATCCTAGATCTACACAACCAACCACTGCCACCTTTCTTTTATAGTTCTCCACCAGACTTCCGCACTTCCTACCGCTGACCAAGTCAACCACCGTGTCTCATCTCTAACACTGCCTCTTATTCAGATTTGATTCAAGAGTTCTCTATCATGAGTCTAAACATTGATTTACCTCATCACACCATCAAGGGCAGTCCATACTTTGCCCTTTTTCAAAGTGGAACGAGTCTTAGTTTCAATATCCTACCTATTCATTGAGACTCAAGACTTGGAATTACTACTTGTTCTATGCTTTATATTATTGGTTAATGATGTATTTAAGTTTTAACTCACTGGAGTCGAGTTCTCGATCCTGGGAGAATGATGTAGATATGAATAAAATATATTAAGTAATTATTATTATTATTAATTAGATTTAATTTAATTATTAAGTTTATTTTAATTTTGAGTAACTAGTTTTAAGTTTCATGTTTTTATCAATTTCTAGAATGTGTCTAATTACCTAGGTATAAATAGGTAATCTATGTAATTACTTTTTTAGACTATGATGAATTAATAAATGATCATTGAGTTTTCTCCACCTATGGATCTCTTTTTTTCTAAGTTTTATCTTGATTATCTATTACTCTTCTACCCATTCATCTAATTCTGTCTAATTCTTTCTTTAATTCTTCTCTCTCTCTCTCTCTCTCTCTTTATAATCTATCCAATTTCTTATTTATCTTGCTTATTTCTTGTCATTCTACTAATTCTCTTGCTATTCTACTTATTTTCTCTATTTCTATATCTTTTCTCATCTTATCCTACATCGTAAAGTCCTTTTAAAGGAAGAAGTTTAGTTACCTTAAATTGGTAATTGATTGTAAAACAAAAATGATAAAAATTGGTAAAAAAAATTAAGTTTAAGAGAAATTGTTGTGGTATACTTGGGAGAATTGTATTCATTGAGCAAAAAAGGCATTCATAGTGTGAATAAGCCTAAATGACACAATTTCATCCACCTCTAACTAAGTCTTACATTACAAGATGATTAAAGATCTATTAATCTTTGATTTAGTACTATTCTACATTAGTGAAGATTGACATGAAAATCAGGCTTATGAGATGACTAATTCGCTTTTATTGAGGCAACTCTAAGTGTATATCCTAAGTCTGCATAAAACGATCCAAGTATGAAGAGTTAAATATAAGTAACTATTACACACACATACACATTAAGAGTTGACAACACATCCAAGCTAGTAGTAGAATTGAAATTCTAAACTATTATGATGCTTTAAGTTTCTTTTGAGTTATTTATTTTTTAGAGAGTGTTTATACAAGGATGACCTCATTCAAAAGCTTTGCTTGTGTGTCTTAATTTTGCTTTTGTGTAGTGTTAGTTAATTCTTGTTTGTTTATTTTTTGTTTTAGCTTGAGGACAAGCTTTTGCTTAAGCTTAGGAGAATTTAATAAGCGTATTTTATACTTATTTTTACTAGCATTTCGACCTTAAGAATTGCTCATCTTTGAGCTCTTTTTATTTATTTTGTTGTCTTTGATGCATATTTTAAGTGAGGAGCTATTGAGTGGAGCATATTGAATTTTGAAGCTAAATTAAGGCTAAACTGAGTCAAATTTCTATCAAACGTGCAATGTAGTGAATGAAGGCGTTCCGAAAGATCTAGAAGATTTGGAGCAAAGCTAGCACAGGAAGTTGGCACCGAGGCACTATATCACAGTGCTGTAGTGTTGTGCCATAGAGAAGTCTGGCACCACAGTGTTGGACCTTGGAGAAATTGGCACTGAATTGCCCATTCTAACCCCTGGCTTGTAACTAGTCTGCCGTTGCAATGCCAAAAAGTGCAGAATAAGGATTTGATTCGTTAACCTCCTCTATTTAACTCCTCTTTTACTCATCTGAAGGGGACGACGAAAACCCTAGTAGCCAAAGGGTTAAAGCTATTTCAAGGAAGAAAACAACACCAAGGAAAGGATTCAAGTAGGAGAAATCAGATTGGAAGCTTCAAAAAAGGTTTTTCTTATCTCTTGCTTTTGTCTTTCTCTTCTTTATTTTTTGTAAATAAATATGTATCATTCTTATTTTATTTGTTATGATTCATTTTGTATGAACATGAGCTAAACTTAATTTCTAAGGAGGCAATTGAACTTTTAATATAATCTAACTATTTTGTTTTCCTCAATTGTTTTTTATATCTATTTTTGAGTTGGTTGGTCTATATTGAGCTTAATGCATCTATTTATTTGGCCACTAAATAGAGTTGTATTGTGAAACCTATATAAACTTGAAAACAAGAATTTAGGTTTGGATATAGATAGTTTATCATAATATCGCCCAGTATGGGGTGAATTTGCATAGGATAGGAATAAACCTACATGACTTATGTACCTTTTTATGAGAATTACCAAACTTAATGAATCTAGTCAATTTTTGTTAGGAGTAATATATTAGCTTGTCTAGATATTTTCACTTATGTCTTGGGAAGGAGTTTGTGAATTTATTAGGATTCTCAGTTATCAATTCTAAATAGATAATTGAACCATGAGGAAAACTAGTAGTTGGAGGAGTTAGATGGTAGATTGTATCCCTAGGTTCCTTATTATTGATTTAAAAATAATCTTTGGTTTCTTAATTTTGATTCCTATTCTTGCATTTTACTATACCTTTTAATTCTTACTCAAACCAATCATTTATTGTTGTTTGAATAAATTAGAAACTAGTTTCAGTTAGTAGTTACTAATTGTGAATCAAGTACTCTCCTTGGGATCGACACTCTCTTACTATCTGCATTACTTGTTGTGATCTGTATACTTGTAATTGTGTGTCAGAAGTAGCCCAACAACTAGCCTTTTTGATCATAAATGAAAAAGCCATGACTTTGCACCACGGCGTTGGGTAGGTGGCACTGTGGCACCGGGAAGAAAAGGGTAACTTCCCTATTTGACCTAAGTAACGACCATAGCTTTAGGAAACCACCTCTATACGACTCCTAGCCTTCTTCAATTATAAACAAACCTTTCCAACTCAGTTTTTCAGGAAGAATACCTAGAGAAAAAGGAAAAACACCCAAAAGATTAGAGAGAAGGAAATTGAGTGAATTGGAGGAGATTCTGAAGATTGTTGGAGGAGTGTTTGTCCTGCGATCCTTATTTCAGCCAGCTTTTTGTTCCTCTTCCATATCTCTTTTCTTTATCTTTTTAGTTTTGAATTTTATATGCATGTCTATAGATATTGTGCTGATTTTTAAGAACATGTATGGCTAAATTCCTTTGTAGTTAGGGGCTAACTGAAGCCCTAGACAATGATTTCTTTCTAATGAATATGCAATTTTCTACATATTGATTATCTTATCTAAATTGTTGCTATTCTTCTATACTTGAACGATTATACTATTTGTGTTGAATTGTTTAAGTGATCAATTAAATGAATTAATATGAATATCTATCTGCTGCTATGATTAGAATCCTTAGATTTGTAATTGTCTGGGTTTTCTATATTGATGTAACCTATTATAATTAATTTGTTAGCTATGATGAAGAATGCACATTAGGTTAAAAATAATACAACCTTGTGTGATTATTACCTAGGACTAATTAGTTTCCTTGTATAAATTGAATTGATTATGTTAGCTTAGAGAGCTTGTTTTAGGTTAGGTTAATCAATCATATTTAGATGAAGAGCTTATTTCATCTAGATAATCTTAAGAGGAATATTAGAAATAGTAGAACTTGTTGTTATCTCTAGGCTAATAAATTAGATGAACAATTGAGTGCAGAAACTGTCATTAGATAGAAAGAATTATCTAGAGTGGATACGAACCTTTAACTAGTTTTTTCTAGTTTATCATTTGCTTGTTTTAATTATTTGTTTTTATTTTAATCTCAATCAAAACCCTATTCAGTAGAATCGATTTAAACCCATTAATAATAATACTCATTCTCTGTGAGTTCGACCCTCTAACTACAATACTAGTTTAACTAGGCTAGTAATAGGAGGTAAAAATATAATTAATTTTGATTGCCACCAAAATTTTGTCACCATAGCTTATAACTCCAGACAAAATGATCTAGGGATACAGAAGACTCCGATAGTATATGTAGGAATCACTATAGCAACTATCTTGATAAGTACCTGCTTATCGCCTTTAGACATGAACTTATTTTTCCAGGGCTGAAGTTTCTTCCAAACACTGTCTTTAATATCCATAAGTGTAACAGCCCAAGAACCCCGCTAGCAGATATTGTCCGCTTTGCCACTTGGACCAAACCGCCCTCCGCAGCTCACGGTTTTCAAAACGCGTCTACCCGGAAAGCCTGGTGGGCCCAACACCCCCGCTAGTAGATACTGTCCGCTTTGTTACTTGGCCAACCCGGCCTCCGCAACTCACGGATTTCAACGCGTCTGTAAACTTATGCATGCCATTCTGGTATTGGACATCTGTGGTGAATGATGATGATGATGCGGAGTTTGGTTTCTTTTTAATTAATATCATATTTTTAAGTAATTGTTCAATTTATGTTTGGTGGTGTATACGAACTGTGGGAGTGGTTCACGGGATAGAATTCCGAATATTTTATTTAAATGGACTGTTTTATAAAAACTAGAACTTTTGACACTTTTCAAATAAATTAAGGAATTTCCCACCTTGTGAAATTCCCCTTCTGCCACTAGCCCGGGTTTTGGGTCGTGACAGAAATTTTTGGTATCAGAGCCGGTTCCCGAGTCGATGGTCAGCGGGGGGATTGTGAAATCCCACATCGGCTGGAAAGGGGAACGAAGCACTCTTTATAAGGGTGTGGATACCTTTCCCTATCAGACGCGTTTTGAAAACCGTGAGCTGCGGAGGGCGGTTTGGTCCAAGTGGCAAAGCGGACAATATCTGCTAGCGGGGTTCTTGGGCTGTTACAATAAGGGCCTATTTTTCTTTCTCCCAATAATGGGAGTTACAAGATGCCACCCCTGTGTATTTTGAATAATAACTTTATCTTCATCCACAACATTAGGGCTTTATCTTCAATCTCATTTATGGTTTTGCCTAAAAATTTGAACTACTGAAACCAAAACAAAATAAACCGGCAATTGTGTTTGATTTATGGGTTTACCATTAAATTAACGAAATGAAAATATGAACATCGTATTAATTATTGTCGTTAAATTATATTTTACTTAAAATATTATTTGTTCTTTCCACATATATGCTCATTTTGCCTAATAGTATTTAAATTTAAAATAACTAGTGTATGGTCTCCTTTAAAAAATAAGTAAATAAATAAATAACTAGTGTATGGTGGACTTGAGAGGTTAGCCTTAAAAGTTCATGGCAATTGTCACATTGTTGTTCTTGAGACGTGAGCATTACACGTGACAATAATAGTTTCTTCAATTGATTCGAATCAAAATCACAGAACAAGTATAACCGTACATCTGTTGACATGTGGAATCTCATTAACGTAAGTTTTGTACACTTTTATCCCGATCGAATCTCATCATAGATTATTTGAACAGTTAATTATATATACTTGAGATTTAAGACACACAATAATTCCAACACAAGGTGCGTTGAAAAGGGTCAAAAGCCGTTCCATGCTAACGATATAAAATTCCCGTCCAGTCATTTGCAAACTTTGCCGTCCTTTTTGCTCTTTCTTTAATCTCTAGTTCTCTGATAACTACAAATATACAGCAGTTAAAACAACAGTACTTCTAGTTTTGTATTTTAGTTTGTCAAGACTTGGCCGAATTACGTGCGTCTGTACTCTCTCTCTCTCTCATTATATGCATATGGCACTTTAATTGACAAGTGGTCAATATTAGGAGAGCGTCCAATCAAATTAACTAAACTTAATGTCTCTTTCATTCTATCTTTGTCAATCACTAAATAAACATATGATCGAGTAAATAACAAGCCATAATCTTTAATAATAATTAGCATGTCACATTTGTCGTCTTGCCCACAATTGTATATATGCATGCTTCGAAACCAAGATTCCCTCTTTCTTAACTCATATGTGAGACTTTAATTCGATACCATTAATTTCTCCCTAATTGGTTTCTTTGCACTGAATAGTCTAATTCCTAATGTTCTCATGTCAAACATTAGTCGACCAGTGCTACAATGATAAAAATTATATGCGAGTGTTTCGTTCTTAATATATGGTTATGTTTAAAAGGCCTATAATCTAATTTATTTTAAGCAGCTTTTTGCGGTTACATTGTTATAAGAGTTTGTATCTGTGGGGCTCACTCTTAGATCGTGTGCTACGTGGACGATTAAGTGGCAGAACAGATGACAGAGGATACGTCGTTCAACACGTGTCCAGGAGGGCTGCTTGAAAGATACATAAGTCGCACGCGATACGACTTGGGCCCGTTGGTTGTCACAGGCTAGGGCCAAATCCATCTCAGACCCTGGAGGGGTTTAGCCCAATCTAATTCTTGCCTCGATAGCTAGAGGTCAGAAGCCTCGAAGATCTTCTGCCAGAAGATCATCGGGGACAGCGCGCCGCTCCAGAACTAGACAAGGTATTCAATGCGATCCTGGGTAAGTGTGCGCATTGGGCAAACTGTCCCGATAGGACGGTAGATTATCAGTCTCGCTTTTACCAAGCTCACACCATAGGAAACGACAGAAAGCAGATCACGACAATGCAGGGGAGATTACGGTGACCACAACCCGTAATTTCTGGAGTAAGTCATGACGAGAAAAAGGTATTCGATCCTGCGATTGAGAGCTGACAGATTCTCGGTTCTAAGATTATATATATATATATATGCCATACATCTCCTTGAAGGAGGAGATATACAGTTAGATAGATAAAAATTTTACAAAAAAAATAAACAAAGTCTTTGCTATTCAATCTCGGGAGTAAATATCTGACTTAAGCATCGGAGAGTCTTTGCAGGTGGCCACCCCGGCCTTGTCAATCCGGAGTGAGATCGAAAGTATCCTGAGATAGCAAGGACACGTGGACAGTTGGTAGGAACAACACCAACAGTTTAGACACGTGGACAGTTGGTAGGACAAGGACCAACGGTTGATGATACATGGACAGTTGGTAAGAACAGCTCCAACAGTTTGGCGCCGTCTATAAGAATCAAAGGGCGTGAGAGAAAGAGTAAGAGCCTCACGACCACACTCTCCCTGAACAAAAAGCCATACGACATCGGATGACACTCTCGAGAATGACAATAAGAAGCACGCAGCCTAACGCCGAAGGAGGCTCCCTAGAAGCACGATCCAGTCTGAAACAAAAGCCAGACTAAATGCTTGCTGTCTTGATGGAAGCTCATAGGAAGGCGGAGATGGCTCATAAGGCTATCCTTGGTTTAAAGGATGAGGTCGCCGAAGTTCGTAGAGACAATGCCCGCCTTGAAGGGCTATTGGCAAGCGAGGCTAGGAGCGGGCGAAGGAAGGATATCGATGAGGAGGTCCAGCAGGATTTAAGGGGTCAACAACAGCAAAGGAAAGTCCCCACCTCATCCAGATCGCGGATGCAAGGAGAATAACAAAGCCTGACAATGCCCATCTGGGCGGAAATGGCAGTGGGCGGAAGACACCAGAAAAACCTGAAAGGTGTGCTCCCTGACTGGAAACAGGAGATGATGGCGGAGCTGAGTAAGAGACTCGAGGTTCATCACAGCAAGACCCTCGCCGATCTGGCAGAACAAACCGTGCGCGGGATCCACTGAACAATCTTTGCCGACTGGATTCAGTTGGAGCCCAAGCCAAAGGACTTCAGACCATTCGAAGGAAAGACTGATCCCTCGACCACATATATCATTTCTAGCAGAAGATGGCTCTGGAAACTATAGATGAAGCCATGATCCGCAAAGTCTTCTCCACCACCCTGGCGGGACCAGCCCTGTTATGGTTTAGGCAACTCCCGAGAAATCTATAAACGGGTTTGAAGATTTTTGCAAACTTTTCCTAAAACAATACGTGAGTGCTCAGAGGCAACAGAAGACCATGCGAGACTTGAACTATTTGGAGCAATCCATGAATGAGTCCCCAAGGGAGTATTTGTCGCATTTCCTAGAAGTAATGTCGTGCACGATGTTGACTCAACCTAAGCCGCGAGCTCTTTCGTCAAGGGCTTACAGTTAGGATCGATATTGTCAGACGATCTGCTCTTAAATCTACCATATGACATGACCGATGTCCTGGTAAAATTAGAAGGGGTATTTAGGGTGCTAGAAAGCCACCAGAAAGTACCCAAAGCCTCTGTGGCAATAACAAAAATGCCAGCGTAAACCCTGGCCATGCAGGGAGTAAAAAGGCCTACGCCAGCCTAGGACCCGACTCCGAAGTAGGCCATTCCAACCCATGCCAATCAAGAAAGCAACAAGAGGAGGAAAACATTTAAAGACTCTCTGCTGAAGTTCGAGCTCAACACACCAATCGACGTGATCTACCTCCAGAACAAAGACATGGGCATTTTTAAAGATCCCCCCAAGTCCGGCATTCATGACCATATGAAGAATAAGAGCAGGTACTGCCAGTTCTATAGAGATCACGGGCACGACACCATCCACTGTCGTAGCCTTTACACACAGGTTATAACGGTGATCCAGGCTGGCAAGCTAAAATAATATGTGAAGGCAAATGGAAGCCAATCCAAGGGAGACGCCGCCGGGGTGGAAAAGGAAAAATAGACCCAGGCCTCTGGGTCAGGGGAGCAGGCTCTGAGGATACTACCGATGATTTGGGCAGACCGGAGCCAACCCAAAGTTAGGAAGAAATGAAAAACACCAGAAAAGGATCGAAGAGAGGGTATAGCGCTTGAGAGGCTTGGGGCATTCCGTGAATCACCTGACGATGGGGGAGAGCTACTCCTCAACTACCCCCATCGCCTTCACCCAGCAAGATTTGGCCATAGTGCGCCGGCCGCATGACGACCCCCTAGTGATCAAGTTGCAGATCGACTCCACGATGGTTGGAAGGATCCTGGTCAATGGCGGAAGTGGCGTCGACATCCCGTTCCCCAGCACTTTCAAGAACATGGGTCTGAGCCGAAGCGTGCTCAGGCCAATCTATCAACCGTTGTTAGCCTTCAATAGCAGTAAGGTCAGCCCCTTGAGCATCATGACTTTGAAGGTTTGTGCCACAAAGAAGTGCCTGAACGTAGATTTCGTCGTCATCGATTGCCAGTCCTCATTTAATACCATCATGAGGAGGGGATGGATCCACGCCATGCATGGGGTCGCCTCTACCCTCCACTAGGTCCTAAGTTATCAATCAAAGGACGACACTTACACAATAGACATTAAGGGAGACCATGTCTCCATGAGAAAGTGTTTTTCGACCGCCTTTAAGAGAACCGATAGTAGTACGAACGTCTTGACAGAGGACAGATAGCAGTCAAAGGACCGCCTGCTAGCATATAAGAGGCGGATCGAAGAGGAGTCTGACAGGCCAGAAACCATGATTGAGGTGCTGGTAGCGGTCCCTTTGAAAGAAGTAGAACCAGGGAAAGTAATCTTGATTGGGGCCCTGTTGCCCGAAAGGGAGAGGACCGAGCTGTTGGAATTCCTTAGGCAGAACGAGAACATCTTCCTGTGGTTCCATGATGATAGATCCGGAATAAACTCTGCACATGCCTGCCATCGTCTGAATATAGACCCTAACTTTCTCCCAGTTAGACAAAAGTCCCGAAGGTTTGCACCGGAGAAAAATAGGGTGATCAACAAGAAGGTCGAGATACTATTAGAAAATGGCCTAATCATGGAATGTGTATACCCATGTTGGGTCTCCAACCGGTGGTGGTAAAAAAGAAGAGTGGCAATGATCGGACCTGCATAGATTTCACCAATTTGAACAAGGCCTGCCTGAAGGAGAGTTTTCCCCTTCTGGAGATCGATAAAATGGTCGATGCAACGGCAGGATTTGACAGGATGAGCTTCCTAGACGCTTACTCTGGACACAACCAGATCCCTGTATATGAAGAAGACCAGATCCACGCGGCATTCATTATGGAGCGAGGTCTGTACTGCTACAAACGCATGCCTTTTGGTCCGAAGAATGCGGGGGCGACCTACCAGAGGCTCATGAACAAAATGTTTGCCGAGCTACTGGGGAAAACGATGGAGGTTTACATCGATGACATGGTTGTGAAGAGCAAAGAAGCTTCAGACCATCTGGGGCATCTATACGAGTATTTCCAAGTTCTGAGGCACTACTAAATGAATCTGAACCCCAGGAAATGCGCTTTCTAGTTGTCCTCTGGCCAGTTCCTGGGGCACATTGTAAGAAGAAGGGGCATTGAGTCCAACCCGACCCAGTTATCTTCAATCGCAGATGTATAAAGTCCCTCGACCGTTAGGGAGGTCCAGTGCCTAACCGAGAAGATAGCCACACTCAGCCAGTTTGTCTCTAAAATGTCTGACCGATGTAAGCCTTTCTTTCAATGTATAACGAAAAGTAGTCCAATTGTCTAGGGGGAGAAGCAAGACAAGGCACTGACGGAGCTCAAGCAGTATTTAAGTCACTCGCCCATCCTGGCCTCCCCAGCAAAAGGACAACGCTTATATGCTTATTTGGCAGTGTCTGAGTAGTGATCAGCGCTATACTGTTCATCGAGGAAGACGGCAAGTAGAAGCTGGTGTTCTACGCAAGTCGCATGCTCCTGGATGCGGAGATACGATACAGTATGGCGGAGAAACTGGTTCTTGCTTTGGTCCACGCTAAGAAGAGATTGAGGTAGTACTTCGAGGTACACTCAGTCATGGTGTATACAGATTTCCTCATCTGACAGATCCTGGCCAAACCGGATCCATCGGGACGACTGACCAAAGGGGTTATCGAGTTGGGGATATACGACATCGAGTACCAGCCTTGAGTGGCGAAGAATGGGCAAGTCATGGCAGATTTCCTAGTAGAAATCCAGTCCTTCGGTGAGCCACAGGACCCGCCACAGATGCCTCCAGCTCACATCCCTCTACACTGACGGATCCATGTATACTTCAGAATTAGGCATCAGAATAGTCCTGCGGACCCCAGCAGAACTCAGGATAGAGAAAGCCTTGAGACTTGGTTTCCAGGCGACAAACAATGAGGCAGAGTACGAAGCGCTACTGCAAGGCCTCGAGCTAGCCCTGCACTTCGGAGTAGAGAACATCGCAGTAAAAACTGACTCGCAACTGATCGTGGATCAAGTCAGGGGAGACTTCGAAGTGAAAGAGCTAAGATTACACAGGTACTTCTCCAAGATAATGGGGGTGAAAGCCTGTTTTAACAACTTCGATATTGAACAGATACCTAGGGAGATGAACCAAAAGACTGATGAGCTAGCTAAAAGTGTATCGGTGGGGGGGAGGACCAAACGCACAGAGATTCTGCTAGAAGGCAAATACACGAGAGACCCCTTGGAGAACCTCGCGCCCCACGTGTTCGTAACCAACTTTTGAGGACGAAGGCTGGATAAGACCCATTACCCAATACATGGTGTTAGGGAACCTGCCCGTAGACCCCAAAAAGTAAGGTCGATCAGACTGAATGCTGCCCAATACTCGATGGTGGGGGGTCAACTATATAGAAGGTCAATGATGGGGCTGATGCTGAAGTGCATAGGCCCTATAGAGGTGCAGAAGCTGATGGAGGAAATCCACGAGGAAGTGTGTGGCAACCACTCTGGCGGGTGGAGCCTTGCCCACAGGGCCTTAACGGCTGGATAGTTCTGGCCCTACATGATGACCGAAGCAGCCCAGTTTGTCAAAAAATATGATAAGTGCCAGAGGTTCTCCCCCCTAAAATGCCAACCCGTGGAAGAGCTCCATTCGAACATAACTCCTTGTCCCTTCGCCAAATGGGGTCTGGATATCGTCGAAGAACTCTCCAGAAGCCCCAGGGGAAGGAGGTATGTCCTACTAGCTATCGATTATTTCATTAAATGGGTGGAAGCTGAAGCCTACGTAACCGTCAATAAGGCAGATGCAGACACGATTAACTTTATTTGGAAAAATATAATCTGCTGGTACGGAATCTCGAAAGAGATACATGCTGACCATAGCACACAGTTCCAAAATGTTAAACTCAAGGAGCTATGTGATTTGTATGATATAAAGCTCAGCTTCTCATTTGTAAATTACCCCCAGGGGAACGGCCAAGCGAAGGCAACGAACAAGGCCATCTTCAGCAATATTAAAAAGAACTTGCAGGAGGCAAAAGGAAAGTGGTTAGAAGAGCTACCAGCCATCGTGTGGGCCCACCGAACCACGGAGCGGAGGTCAATGGGAAGAACACCCTTTGCCATGGTCTATGGGTCAGAGGCTGTGATCCCGACTGAAATTGGCCTCTCGACCCTTCGCTCCGAAGTGGTCCATCTGGCCTCGTACCACCAGTAAGCCAGATCTTATTACGCAAAGAAAGTCAACACTCGTCGGTTTAACGCTGGAGATTGAGTCTTAAATGTTAGAACAGGGAATTCCTTAAAGCTAGACTTCAACTGAGTCGGACCCTACGAGGTGATCAAAGAGCTCGACAATGGCGCATACATCCTAAAAGAACTCAAGATTGAGAAAAGCCTACCCAACACGTGGAATGCCAAGCACTTGAAGAAATACTACGTGTGAGACACATGTAAATACTTGTGTTATTAAATAGCCCGATTCCAAAACAAATCGAAATGTCTGCTACACGGATTTACCCACTAGTTTTCTATGCAAAAGGGTCTGCCTCAGTGCCAGACCCCTTGAACTATTCGCACGAATAAAGATCATATTGTGGGAATCATATCGTGCAATAAAATACTTGCCGATGGCCCGAAAAAAACGTACGAGGAGGAATGAGCTGTGCAATAAAATACTTGCCAGCAGACCTCAATAAAGATCGTACTGTGGGAATCACATCGCGCAAAAAATGCTTGCTGATGGCCTGAGAAAACGTACGAAGAGGAATGAGTTGTGCAATAAAATGCTTACCAGCAGACCTCAATAAAGATCATACTGTAGGAATCACATCACGTAATAAAATGCTTATTGATGGCCCGAGAAAACGTACGAAGAGGGGCGGGTTGTGCAATAAAATGCTTGCCAGCAGATCTCATTCAAGAGTGTACTATGGGAATCACATCATAATAAAATGCTTGCCGATGACCTGAGAGAACGTACAAAGGGTAACAGGCCACGCGGCAAAAATTCACCGCCGACACTCAAGAAACACCTACACAATGGGGAAGAATTGTGCGATAACACCCCCGCCCCAGAGAGCATCTTAGCTACAAGTAAGCTGAAGGTAAACGGAGCTAGGGTCTACCCATTGGAAGTAGACCCTTCCCAGAGAACACCTTAGCTACACATAAGCTGAAGGTAAACGGAGCCAGGGTCTACCCATTGGAAGTAGACCCACCCTAGAGGGCACCTTAGCTACATGTAAGCTGAAGGTAAATAGAGCCAGGGTCTACCCATTAGAAGTAGACCTTATAGGGTCTGCCTATTGGAAGTAGACCCAGATAAGTTACACAGGACACCAGATGTATAATCTTCCAAACACAAAGACTAAAATCAAAACCAAATTCTGTTTATTAATGCTTAAATTACAAAGTGCGTGGTCGACAGGGACACAGACCCAGTATCTTTATTTGTCGGAAACAGGTCTTGGACAGACTCGCAAGGACACATCGGAATGATAACGCCCTGTTTGCTTCCAGCGAGAGCTGAGCCCAGGCCTTTTCTTTTGCATGGGTCCAAGTACGAATCGGCCAACCTCTGGAGCTGGTCCCTGGCGCGATCCCATTTAGGGTCAGAGAAGTCCAACCATATGCACAGATCAAATTCTGCGAAGACAAGTCATAATAGTAATTATACATCCTCAGAGCCAGACGAGCCTGAACTCATATCCCGATCTTTGGAGTTAATCTTGTCAGTAATAGCATGTAGAGGATTCACTAATAACTCCAAATCATATATGAATGGGCAAGACCCAGAGGTCGATCAAACTACCGACAAGGGAATGGCATCGTATATGATATCCGACCCTGACCACAAATGTGGGCAACAGAAGAAGAAAAACAGAATAAACGTGAGAAAAGTACGCCATTTTATTATTTAAACAGATGCTTACAATAAGGGTTAACTTTACACTATACAATTAGTACCTTACAAGTACTTAAAAGAGCGAGTGGCCCTAATTACCTCCGGCAGGGGGAGCGATGCTGGCTTTGGCACTTGGTCCAGCTTCGGCAGGGAGAGGTATATCAGGCTCGGAGTCATCGCTAGACATGACGACCGCACTTGACCCTCCACCAGTTAAAGCACCAGGACTAGGCTGGCTCTCAAGAACCTCCGTGGCTTGTTCTGGTAGGTCAGAAATAGGCACAATCTCTTTGGCGACCGAGGCAGATGTAGAGGGCCTGTCATTCTCTTCGTCGAGCATCTTCAATACATCAGGATGGTACATGATATTAATCTCATCCCCCAGCTATTGCATATAGTACCCAACAGAGTAATGGTCCCTCTCGACACCCTTCTACTAATCGAACTGGTCTGGCGTCACCACCTCCGTGTGGCCCTCAAATTCCTTATTCTCCCAGCCAGACCTATAGCTCTCTGCAGAAAGAATGTCCACCTACCTCTGGTACCTCATCTTCAGCTTCTTTGCATCAGCCAACCTATCTTTCAGCATCGCCAACCTCAGTTCCACTTGCCGCTTTGACAAGTTGATCAAAAGAGTGTTAATATCGGCAAGGTCTTCACCGCGCTTGCGAATCAGCTCCACGTGAGTTTCCATCAGTTTACAGTGATCCAAATAGAGATGTCGGATTACCTCGTTGGACCGGTCGAGTATGCGTTGCAGGGAATAGGCCTCTAACTTGACTTTCACCTCAACTTTTCCTCGAATCCTTAGCCTCATTGATGACTCTGTCACGAGCAATGAAAGCAAGCCCCATCTCGGCCCCTACACTCTGCAGCTCCTGCTCCTTGACCTTGAGCTCAGCTTGGGCCAACCTGGCAGCCTCAGCCTCCGAGCATAGATCCGGAACCTCAGCTTCGAGAAACTTGACCTTCCCCTCCACCTCGGCCAACCTGGCAATCAGTTCTTCACTTCTGGCCCTCTCGACGCTCAAAGCATGAGCCACTGCGCTGCTGACTCTAGCCTTATCCAGGCTCCGATACAGGTCGAAGTTCGCCCTCAACACGACGAGGGCGCCTCACTCCACTCGGCTACCACAGCACGGGTATTCAGCTGCCTGGTCAGCTCACCGACACGAGAAGAGTAGAAAGACTGAACGACACCTAGCTGTAGAATATAAAAAGGGGGAGTTAGTGTTCAGCAAAGATGCCGAAAGCATGGAGATGATGGCTAGACGAGCCAAACCTGTGCAATGCTATGGCCAGCAACGAGACCTATGTTCTCCAGGGAGAGAACCTCTAGCTCGAACTTTGTGGCTGGACCCTCTCCCTAGGTATCATCCACGTCTAAGGAACGTGACTCTACCCCACCAACTGTGAGGACACCTTCTCCCCCACTAAACGCACTCCAGTAGCTTCTTTTGACGCTCCTGAAGTGGGGAAGGTGGGGGCAGTAGAAGATGGAACGTCTCCAAGTGCACCTTCGGCGACAACTGGAGGTGGTGCATCCTTAGCAGAAGAAGCCCCCATGGCCGCTATTACTTCAGCGGCCCCGGCAACCACCTCACTTGGAGACCTGCTTGGCTGTAATTTTTCGGTCTTATCTTGACCAACATGCTCGGATGGGCTACCGTGCACGGACCTTCTCCTCCTTATGATGGTTAGGGTTGCCCCGTCATCGTCACTGTCTGAAGAGGGGGAAGTTTCGCCTCTCTTCCCCGCCGGTGTGTCTTCTCTCTCGGATGGGTCGACTTCACGACCCCGCTTCACAGGGACCAGAGGAGGAGAAGACAGGTGAGACTTCAGCTTGGAGCCCCACCACTGAGCTCGGCAATTTCTCTACAGGAGCGAGCGAAACCGGACCCCGTGCTTATCTTCGAGCCGGTATAGCAAGCTCCCCTGGATGGCTCGAAGGTGCTCTTTTGCCTTATACGATCTTTACGGCCGGCGCCCCTTTTCCTTACATGATCTTTACAGCCGGCGCCTCCCGGATCGTGGGCCCACCTGCCTCAGGAGAAGGCATCACGAGTGCATCATCCTCAGAGGACACCACCAGATGCCGACCAGTGGGGACCTTGGATTAGGCTCTGTGGGTGACAATACTCCCTTTGGCTGAGGAGGGATTTGCCGAAGGGCCAACATTCGAACTTGCAAGAGTGAGTGATGCGATTAAAACGCAGCCATGCCCTAATCGACCAAGCCCTAGGGCACGAAATGAACTCACTCCTAACCCTCTTGGGGGTAGCAGCTTCCTCGCTTTGGAACCTGATGCACTCATCGGTCACGAGCTTCATCGCCTCTTCGAGCTCATGACTGGTCGGTGCCACTAGGTCATTGGGACCTACCAGCTGGCTCAAGGTCGTGATCTAACGACTCACCATGGTGATGCGACTCTACTCATCCCGGCAGAACCGGTTCAGAGCCGAAGCGTCAAGCTTGCTCCGAAGGTGCTTGGTGATGACTCATGTATCCAGTGAAAAGGGGAGATGTGAGACCATCCTCGGCATCATGTTCATCACCTGGGGATTCAGAATGACTTGAATGTATCGGTAATCCCCAGCGGATCCGAAGATGATGAGCCCCTCTAGCTCCTTGAGCTGCCCCACCGACAGCCATGGCTCGAACCTACTTTCCTCCACAGAGGCTGCGTGAGGCCAGAAATCGTGAGCAAAAATGGACAAAGTGTCGTAGACCTAAAAATCAAAACACCACTCAGTACTTACTTTGCAGAAAAAGTGAGGGAATTCGAAAACGCTCCCCGTTCACCCTGGTACTCCTCCAACGGCATATAGCAAGGAGTGAGAATCCCATTGCTTATCTGACCTCAGCAAGCCCCAGAAAACATGGTACCCCAGGAGCAGCTGGAGGTAGAAAGTAGAGTAAAAGGTCCTTTTAGGGATGAGGGTAAGCTTGTAGGCATAGAAGACTACCTCCAGGTCGACGTGCACGTTGAGGAGGACCGATAGAGCAGAAAGCCCCATCAGGATCATGACCCCATTGGTGTTCAACTGCATCGGATAAATTCTCATCAGGCTGAAGAACTGGTGGACTAGGGGAGGGAAGGGAAACCGTAGCCATTTAAGGTACTTCCTCCCCCAAGATGATGGAGCCTTCAGGGGCAGAGGGGAGAAGGTACCATTCAGCCGAACCCTCGACCCATTGTAAGGTGACTTCACCAGGGAAGCAGAGCTGCCTTCCTAATAAGCTCAACTCAGAATCTGCGATGGGGCGGAGTTTCTGACTCTGGTTCAGAGCCATTATCGTGGGTGCAATCAAAGAGAGCAAAAGTTTCTAGAAAAGGGAAGATTCGGAAACCCTAAGATTTGAGAAGGCTGGAAGTTTTGAAAGAAAGAGAGCATGAGCACTTAGGATTTCGGTAAAGTAAGAGATGAGCACAAGCGCGGCTTTTTATAGAGGAGAAGCTGAGAAGTTTTTCCTGGAGGAGAATAGTGTGAGGAAATTGGAAGTGTCAAAATCTCAAAATTTTGAAAAAGTCGTGGAACGAGTTGACATGCGTCAGCATCATTAACAGAGGAATAATGACTGTAATGAGATACGCATACCCTTCGAATTAGCGAGCTGGAGGAATGATTTCCCCACTTGATGGCTGCAAATCCATCAAATAGGGAAATAAGGACAGTTGTGGGGGCCCACTCTTAGGTCATGTGCTATGTGGACGATTAAGTGGCGGAATAGATGACAAGGGACACACCGTTTAACACGTGTCCAGGAGGGCCGCTTGAAAGCCACATAAATTGCACGCGATATGACTTGGGCCCGTTGGTTGTCGCAAGCCAGGGCTGAATCCATCCTAGACCCTCGACGGGTTCAGCCCAATCTAATTCTTGCCTCGACAGATAGGGGTCAGAAACTTCGAGGGTCTTCCGCTAGAAGATCATTGGGGGTAGTGCACTGCTCCAGACCCAGATAGGACATTTAAGCGATCCTGGGTAAGTGTGCTCATTGGTCAAACTGCCCAGATAGAACGGCGGGTTGTCAGAGTCTCGCCTTTACCAGGCTTGCACCATAGGGGACGGTAAAAAGCAGATCACGACAATACAAGGGAGATTACGGTGACCATGGCCTGTATTTTCTGGAATAAGTCATGACGAGAAAATGGTACTCGATCCTGGAATTGAGAGCCGGCAGGTTCTCGGTTCCAGGATTATATATATATGTGCCATACATCTCCTCGAAGGAGGAGATATACAGTTAGATAGACAAAAATTTCACAAAAAAAATAAACTTAGTCTTTGTTATTCAATCTCGGGATTAAATATCTGACTTAAGCATAGGAGAGTTTTTGCAGGTGGCCACCCCTGCCTCGTTAATCCGGAGTGAGATCAAAAGTATCCTGAGATAGCAATGACATATGGACAGTTGGTAGGAACAGCACCAACAATTTGGACACCTAGATAGTTGGTAGGACCAGCACCAACAGTTTGAAGACACGTGAACAGTTGGTAAGAATAGCTCCAACAGTATCCGTACGATCTCATATTATTACAATAGTACATAAAAATTTTAACAAGTATATATTCCTTTTAAATTTATTTAAGATGTCTAATTTTGGTTATGACTATCCATCAACAATTACAACAACAAAAGAGGAAAAGAGAGGGGGAAAAAAAAACACGATAGAGAATTTACGATGGTTATAACGGAACTGGTATTATCATTAATAAAGGGACATTTCTTAACGTTCCGGCTTTACAGTACACTTTTCTCAGCAAGGTGATATAAGAGGGCCGAGACAAAACTCAGCTCTCATTCACGTACGGCAAGGCCGTTTCTAGTGATTTTGAAAGGCAAAATTTATCTCATTTGGCTCAATTAAATCATTCTATTTGACATTGATAAGCTCTATACTTTTTTTCTTTGAAAAGCAAAAGGGATTTATTAGGTTTTGATAATTGTTTTGGCCCCATAGATTTTAGAAGAACTTTTATGTTCAACGACTACAATTCTTGATGATTTTGTGATTTTTTTTTCGATTGCTTTAGATTCAAATTTGAAAAGATATCATAGCTTATGACTCAATTTTTGAGTCTAAGAACAATTTGGCCCAATTTGAAGCATTTTTGTTTAGTATTGTTCAATAACTCCAAATTTATAGCTTATAATTTTAGATATGGAATTTATGTAAATGTACATTGTTAGATAATTTTGTGTTGTTTATAAACTAGATTTTAGTTTAATTACATTGACCATTAGTATACATATGTAGTATTAATATATGTAGTTAATTAGATATGTGGTATTAATATATGTATTTAATTAGTATTCTGATTGATTTGAATTTATTAGGTTTATTTAAAAAAAAGGTTGAATTTTGGATTTACATAGTTTTGAATCTTTTTTTTAACAAATTAACTTTTAATAAAGTTAATTAAATATTAGACATTAATTTTGTTAATTAGTTAATACTAAGTATGAATTGAGTTAAATGTGGAGGTTTTGATATTGGAAGTTGCATTTGGAAGTTTAGATCAGTTGTGTGCATTGTTTTTTGGGAGTTAGTTAATTTTTAAGGAAAAATTCTGCCAAATTTATGTGTTTGTGAATGGATAAAGTTAGATGATAAAGATTAAATTATTAAAAGAGTATCAAGATGGAGTCGAGTATTTCTTAAAATTTTCAAACCAACTGATATAGATCCTATTAGACTCCACATCTACGTGTTAAGTGTGGTAGAGTGAACTACATGCAAGATGTTGATGTTAGTGGATATTTATTCTTCCATAAAATAGATACATCTTATAAGAAATAGATATGGTATAGAGAATACTCATGTCGTGAGAATTTTCCTAACAGAAAGTTTGAAAAAAATATGTATCGCGATTCATATTAAGTAATTATGATGGTATAGTACTTTATTATTTGTACATGTAATTTTCATCATTCCGATCGTGCGTGTTATAATTTTCATTGTGAGATACTTATATGGTGAATTTTTGAGATTAGAACGCTTGTGTCTTCTTGCATTCGTTGAGCTTTCTCTTATTTGGATCTTTTGTCTTCAGTGATAAAACTGGTGGTCGTCCTCGTTTCTTTGTATAACATTTTCATGTAGGGAGCAATGGAACTATATTATTAATTCCTTAAAATATAGGGTAAAATTTCTTTTTTGTATGGTAAATTATTGTTTGGTTGATTTTGTTTTCAAATGCTTCATATTTCGGTTTCTATAAGCTTTGTTTTTGTTATGTTCGGTATTTTTCATTGAATAGGCAATACTAGATGTTAATGGCAATTTGTTCCAAGAAAATGTCTACTTCTTTGATCTAGTACTCAGTCAACAAGCACAAAATGATGCTTATAAACCTATTCAACCACGTAGCTACTTCAGGCCGCTCCCCCTCATTTTTTTTTAAAAAATTATACTTTTTACCTCCATTTTATCTTAAAATTTTAGTTTTATCCTTAATTTACTCCTTTGAATTTTTGTAATTATGGATTTTGCCCCTTTTTATAAAAAAAAAATGACCTACTAATTCTTTTTAAATTTTTGAACTTTCCTTATATTATTTTGAAGTACAAATTTTATCTATACTAAGGATAATTTTTCTTTAGACTCATTTTAAATACTTTTTTCAATTCTATAGTGGCCTGTATTGACTAATGTGTTTCAAAATTAGTTAAAAATTTTTTTATTAAATATCCCTCTAAAAACATTTCTTGGCTCCGTCATTGAACCTATTGTTGAAGTGAATAAAACTCCTAAAACGGTTAACACAATGAACAATTTCAAAGCATTTTAAATATAATATTTTGTACGTGTTTATAACTACTTATGTTCTCCTTTAGTGCTTTAAGATATATCATACCAACATGGACATATAGGAAAAAGGAAGAAGGTCCAGTGCCCTTGTAACTGATTACGGTATGAGATATATGAATCTATACAGAATGTACTATTAGTCTTTTTTTCAATTTATGTGTTTTAATTATATAAATATATATATATATTTATAGTTTCCATTTAAATATAGTGTCATCGTCAGTTTAGTGGGATGCAGTTTTTACATCTTGTGCATTATAAGAGACTTGGCAATGGATGATAGTTCTGTAGATTAAATGGGATCAAATGTAATGTGTTTCCTATATATATTTCACTTTGTTTATCTAAAATTAATAACTTCACACATATACATAATATTTGTACTTATTTTGATTTGTTTCTCTAATCTCAGTGTCATGCCGAAGAAATCTACATAATGCACGACATAAATGCATGGTAAAGAGCGTATACATCTTAGATTTAGTTTTAGCTTCCACTTTAGTTTTATTATTATTTTTTTAATTTTATTCAAATTCTAAAATGGCGACACTTTCTTATTTTTTTTAATTTTATTTAAACTCTAAAATGGTGACAACTGCTGCCACTTTAGTTCTTTTTATTTTCTTATTTTTTAAAATTTTATTTAAACTCTAAAGCGGCAACAATAATTGTCGCTTTAGATTTTTTTTTTAATTTTATTTAAACTCTAAAGCAGTGAAAATATTTGCCGCTTTAACTTTTTAATTAGAATAAAATTTTTAAATAAAAAAATAATTATAAATAATAAATAATAAAATACTCTAAAGCAGCGACTAGCTTTTTAATTGGAATAAAATTTTTTTAGTATCTCAGTTCTGTAAATGAGGATCATCATATCAATAAGTTTATGTGAATTTTTAACATAATTTTGCTTTAAATTCTATTTGTAGAAGTGGTTTTAATTAAAGGTGCAAATTAATCCTTGAAGTAATGTTTCAGTACTTGTTTTGACGATTAATTTGTTTTTTTCCAATAACACTAGAACTCTAAAGTAGATGAGAGATTTAGTGAGATAAATTGCTTAAGAAAAGCTCAGAGATAAATTATGAAAGCTCACATAATTTTATGAGACTAGAAAACTTGTGTTTATAGATAAGATTAGTACAAGCTTTAGGCCATGTAATGGAGATTATGGTAGTGTTTCCCTTTCTCATTAGCATATAATTAAAAGTCATATATTTTATTGATAATGAAGCAAACTTCTTCAGAAATAAGAATTCCTGATCTCATAAGAGAGAAACATACTAAGATACCATAATCATTTAGTCTGAATAAAATGTACATGAGCTTAGCCTATAAAGTATCATGGACGGCAAACTATTACAAAACAACAAGGTCTAAATGAAAAACGACAAAAGAAGAAAGAGAGCTAAATGAAATTGCTCTAACAAAAATGACAACACTCATCAAACGGCACAAACAACAATTTGTTTGACTGTTTACATTAAAAATATATTAGTAGTTATCGTAGAATAGATTAAAGGGCGATCCCGCAAAGAAGTCAAATCAACAATAAAAATGTGAGAAATAAAAAAATGAAAAGAAATTAAATAATCAACTAAACATGAAATTAAAAATAATTTAAATTAACCATAACAAAATAGATAAAAATACTAATATGATATAAACAAGGTTTTGAGATTTATTTAATTGTTCGTTTTAAGTTACCAACTTTGATTCCTATTAATTATTCAATTATATATTTCATATCCCAAACGCAAAGCAAGAAAATATAAAATTGAAGAAGAAATATTAATCTAAGATATTTGATATAAAAAATTCTTCCAATTAAACCCAAAATAATATATCTTACAAGTTATCTAAAATCGATAATATATAACACAAACAATGCTGCAGGAAAAAACCAACTAATAAAATAAATAAAAAAATAATTATAATCTAACTTAAATCATTACATAAAGAAAACATGAATAAATATATAGAAGAAACTATAAAAATAATATATTAAATTGAAATTAAAAATATTGAAGAATTTAACAAACAAATGTATAAAACATTGAAAGCACTCTAAAGAAATCAAAGATTTAAACATTGAAGAATTTAGATTTTCTTCTTTCTTATTTTTTTTTAATTTTATTTAAATTCTAAAGTTTAGGTTTTTAATTGGAATAAAATTTTTAAATGAAAAAGAAATTATAAATAATAAATAATAAAATATTTTTAAACTCTAAAATAGCGACTATTGCTGCTATAACTTATCTAATATAGGGACTACATGTGTTGCTGCTTTAGGTATCTATACTAGCGAATTTATAGCGGCGACTCTAAAGCGGAAACATTATCGTCACTTAGATCTAAAACGGTGATATTATACTTATTTATCGCCGCTCTATTCTTGTTTTGTTGTAGTGTCTTTAGTAGAAATTTAAAACATATTTACATATTAATAATGGAGAAGAAAGGGAATGGAAAGATAAAGGACTTTCTTTTTATATATATACATCTTAATTAGTTTTATATATATATATATATATATATGAAAGAAAATCATAATTTTTCCGTTCATCGTTTCTTGTTCCCCTCCAGCATTGGCCAAAGGCCCTTATCTGGCCTACAAACGACAGCATTTAAAGGTAGTCGAAGCCGCAATTAAAGGCCTTAGTTGTAGTCTTTTAACTGCGGTTTGTTTGGAAGTGCGGTTGGTAGGTAGGATTTGACCACAATTTATAGGATCAAGATCATCTGTTTAAAATTACTGTCCTAATTTGTGTCCATTAATTCAATAATATAACGACACCTAAATTAAAGTAGTTAAAGAATATTTAACAGTAAGTTTTTTTTTACTCCATTTATTTCTTTTTTCCTTTTAAAATTTTTTCTACTGTTTTTTTTAATAAGAAAACAAAGATATTTCTATTGTTACCGGTTTGGTAATCAGTCCTTCGATTAAATTATAAAACTCATTTCTTAAATATATATATATAGATATATATATATATAGACACCAATCCATTAGGTATTTTTTTTTATCTATGTATATGTATCATTTTGACTAATAAAAATTTATCATGCATATTTTTTTATTATAAAAAATAAGAGAGAAATATCATTAATAATGTACGTTTTTTCATGTATCTCATTATATCCGTTAGATCACCATTAGATGATGATCCAATTATTAAAAAAAATACATGCACAAAAGTAAAAAAAAATATTTACTAAATTGGTAACCTATATATATATATACATTCATAAAATTCATAAAACTCATAGTATGTCAAAAAAAAAAAGGGTGACTGTAAATTCCCCCAATTAATAAGAAAAATAGCGTTATGTTATTAACAAAGAAGAATAAAAGAAAACTTGAGGCCATTCTCTTTTTATGAAAGCGTCTCTTCTTCTCTATAACTTCAACTTCTGAATATTACTCCACCTATGTGGTTTTCTTTTTCTTTTTTTTTTGGTAGCAATCCTTCTTTTTTGTGTACGAAGGTAGCTGCTATCATATATTTAGATTTATGATCATTTTGTCTCATTTGATTCTCATTAAGTGTGGGTTTTAATTTTTATTTTGTGTGTTTCATGTTTTCTATATGTTTTTTTTTCTCTCCTAAATTTGAAATTTGTGAGTTCCATATTTGAAAGAATTTATGCCGATAAATATTAACTTAGAGGAAAAACATGTCACCAAATTCTTCAGAAGAGCAAACTCATTGCATGGTGGAGAGTATGTTTTGAAAAATGTCGAAGAGATTGTTGGCCAAAAATGTTCAGTCCATGGAGTTGAATACAATGACAGTAGATCAAGATCTCATAAATGGTTTAGTATGCCATTCAGTATAGTTAATCCTTTGTTCATGATAAAGTTAACATTTAGGTAGATTTATTTTAGTAATGGTTAATCCTTTGTTCATGATAAAGTTAACATTTATGTAGATTTATTTTAGTAATGGTTAATCCTTTGTTCATGATAAAGTTAACATTTAGGTAGATTTATTTTAGTAGTGGATCATAAGCTAATCTTTTTGTACATGATGAACTTATTTGATTGGATGATTTCTTTTTACAATTAATTATATTATTGTAAAGGTAATGCTTTTTTAATACATATTTTCTTTTTCTAAGTTGGTGTTAAAACAAGAATTAGAAGCAGTGTTTTTTTTTTTTTCGGCGTACATGTTTAAACCTTCTAAAGTAAGTTAGAATTTTAGCAACACTATATCCTCGTAATAGGCTTGGTTACAAACATCATTGTACAAACTAAATTTTGTCTAGTTATTCGGATTTTAATTTCCAATATTGTAGTATTGTCATATGAAGCTTACAGACACAAATGTTTACATGAGTACGTGATGCTGTTGTTTTAGAAGTTTTCCTTGATTTACCATTTTATCAGCTGACTCGTCAAAAAATATGAAAAACTGGTACGGTTAACCAAATTCAAATGGTAGAAAGTATGTTTTTTAGATATATGAAGTCCCCAGCAAATGCATATTGTGACTTTTTTTTAATAGCCGTTGCAAACAAACATATCCTTTGGTACCTAAACTTGTGAGAGTAGCGGTTACATGGAAACAACTGCATCAGTCGTCTAATCTTTCTTTTAAATTTTAGAGGACTTACTTGTCAGATTGACTAAAGATTCAGGGCATTCGTGTCACCACATGCTCGTATAGAGGCGGACAACAATATAATAATAAAATAAAAGAGAAGGAGCGCTCGACAGCTCTTCCGTTTTGTGGCACGATTTCTTTAGCAGCCGCCTTTTATTAAGCATTTATTTGTATATTTTCATGAAAAGCTCTTAGCCAACGTTTCCCAGAGAAAAAAAAAAAGAAGAAAAAATAGAAGTTGTTTGATCCGTATAGAGAAAATAATGTTAATTTAATTTAAAATAATTATTTTATTCTTGATATTATTATTATTTAAAGTTAACTATATAATAGTTTTGTAATTTAATTTATTCAGAAGAAAAAAATTTATGTGGACTTCGTCATTTTTTTTCACTTACTTTTATCTCTCTTTTTTTTTTCTTTTTAATTTTTCTTCTTACTAAATAATTTTATTTTTCAATTTCTTTACATTTTTTCTTGAAATTTTTTTATCTTTTTTTTTCCTTCCTACCGAACATAACCTCAATTTTTTAATTTTTTTCTTTTTTTTTTGAAATTTTTTTTTCGTTCCTACCGAACATAATCTTATATTTGGATGGCACCAGAATCCAAGTATAATCTCGTAAACAAAAATATGGGATTAACATTGATACCACTAGAATTTTTGTTTGTATTTAACCCACGAGTAGCTGTTAATTCAAAGTGTTGAAATAAATTGGGCTTCCTTCCTTTATACTTCTGGCCACGAGATCGTACTTTTGTTTGAATTTCTTCTCCAATAATTTTGCTCATTAAAAAAAATAAAAATAGAATTATCTTGTTCTTTTTGGCTGGAAGAAAATATTTGATGCCATACAGTTAGATAGTCAATACACGCGATATTCCTTTTATTCTTACAACAAAGACATAGAATAGAGACAACATATATGTTAGGTGCTTTCCATTGAGTTTTTGAAGATTTGCAAGCAATGCAATTGACTTATTAGTTTTCTTTGAAAAAACAAATCCCTATAATTATCAATTTAGTGTTTCAATCAGACAAGGAACAATCTTTTCTATAATTATCAAAAATATATAACTATAGGAAAAAGTTTAACGGAAATTTAACGGAATACATGTTCAAAAACTAAGAGAACAATATCAAAAGTATAAGACTTTCAAAAATATATATATCAAAAGTATAACAATCAAATGAGAATTTTATAAATTAGAGACTAAAGAAGATTTTATTAATACTTTAGGGACATAAAAAATAATAAATTCATATTTAGGTAAAATTCTTCTTATTAATCACTTAAAAAAAAGTTCTTGTTATATGAGAATTTTAAGAAAAAGTTTAAATTTAATACATATTTGGATGCTTTACGTGAGAAAATACTAGAATAATCTTTTCGAGCTATTGATCTAAGAGGAGACTTCAAGTAGCTACCTAGCTAGGAAAAAAAAGTAACATTTAATAAGAAAAGAAATAGATTAACTTAGATGAAAAAGAGTTTATACTTTGAGATAATTACAAATATTGCCCAGTTAATCGTTTTTCATCACAAGTACCGTTAAAACTTAAATTCCTAAAATCAACAATTCTACCATTCAAATTTTAAAATTTGTTGCAAGTCGATCACCTGTTAGAAAGTTTTTGATGACAACATCACTTTTATAATCGTTTTAATTTCCGGACACCTTGATATCGATAAAATAGCTTATCTACTACTTTTCACAACATTAAATTTTTATTTGAAATTCTCGAAGTTTCATTGAATGTACAGCGCAGTGCGCACTATATTATATGGTAGTACGTGAACATAGTTTTTTTTTTTCTTTTTTCGAAAGCACGTAAAACATGGTTTTTGGAAATACGTAAATAAGGGTAAAATTGTTACATTAAGATAAGTCTTATCCTATTAGTCAACTTTGACCGGTCAAAGGGGCAATTTGTTAAAATTTTGATATCGAGTGTCAAAATAAGAGCGCAACGGAATTTGGTCTAAAAATGCAAACTAGATGCATATGTAAATATTTTACTGTAATCCATCCATATCCTAAGGCATAAGAATCATGTTTTCCTTTATTTTTCTTCTTTTGAGAATTTAATATAGTTTTCTCATTGTTTATATTTTCTTTTGAGATTATTTATGTTGTATGCTTTTGTGGTATTATTGCTTTAAGTTAAATAAGAAATATCATTAAAAGGACATGATGCAATATTTATTATTATGAGAGAGCAAAGTGGCATTCCACGTAAAAAAGAGAGAAAAAAATTGAAAGAATATTTAAGTCCTCATCAAAATTTAAAGCTAAAAATTTAGTTTTATAACAATGTCAAGAATATAACCACATGATCATTACATCTAGAAATAGCTAGATTCAGAAGTTCCATTCTTATGAACAATGACTTATCAACAACTTGATTACGTAGACTACTTCTCACGTTCTATTATATGTTGGGGCCTAAATTCATTGGTCATTCAACT
Organism: Parasponia andersonii; assembly: GCA_002914805.1. Lineage (NCBI taxonomy): Eukaryota > Viridiplantae > Streptophyta > Magnoliopsida > Rosales > Cannabaceae > Trema > Trema andersonii. The sequence continues at coordinate 421,759 of JXTB01000026.1, forward strand.
AACTAATCTCAAATATTTTATTACAATTATTCTCTTTGGGGGTTAATTTGTTATTTCTTTTTCATTTTGAACACATTAAATTGTGAAAACTGTCACTTGTAACGAAATTCTGTATTACCAACTTCAAGTTGAAGACAAATAAGCTTAAGATAATAAATATGAAGCATATCCAAGTGGGTTTAGAAAAGTATGTCACTTATTATTAGCTTGGTTGCTTTCATGGTGTGCTTTGTTTAAATGGAAAACAGCTAGTAACAAAGCCCATGGTATGTTCAACGCAAACGTCAGCTAATGGACTGTCCCTATTAACAAATTATTGTCCCACAGATTTGTTTTTAGAGCTATAACGAGTCATCAGGCTATAGCTAGCATTCTTCTATCTTGAATTTTTGCTCACCAACTGATAGTGATGTAACAATATACAAATCTATCAAGTGATTTGCAATCTATCTCTCTAGAAACTAATTTATTAATTTGCTAAAGATAACAATGGCCATCCTAACAATTAACACTAATCAACAATGAAAAGGGTTATGTACTTTTGTCATGGTCACGCTAGATAGGATTATCTTCTCTTGTCTCTCTCAATTCCTACCCTTTTTTTTCGTTGAAATTTACAAATATACACATACACACACAGATATATATATATATATATATATGGGTATATATATATATATATATAGATATATATGGGTGTGTGTGACACAATTAACGGTTAATCAACAAAATCTAGATTACAATAATTGTGTGTTCCCGGATTTTGAAATTTGATACTCATAATTTGTATGTATGAACGTGAAAAACTTTGCATTAAGTATGCATTATTTGAAACAAATTAATTGGCCTTGGTCAAAGGAGAATAAAAAAAGTTATCGTAAACCCTTATTAATCCTAACTTCGAGTATTTTTGGTCTCTCACACATACCAAGAGAATTGTATGTCGTTTTAGTCAACACATTGGATCCTAGAGGGAGAAATTTGACAATATAGAAGTGTCGGTGTACAAAAAGTTAAAACATAATTTGTACAAAAGTGCCAAACATTATAAACTGTAATGAACTTTGTTGTATGATGTATCAAGTTATAATTAAAAAAAAAAAACAGGTTATTAAATTGGCATCATTTGGTTACCGTATAGCACAAATCTCCGAGATTTAAATATATATATATATATATATATAGGTTGCCAATCTAATAGGTATTTTTTTTCTTTACCTATAGGTAGGTATTTTTTTTTAGCCATTGGATCACCATCTAATGGTGATCCAATGACTATAATGAAGTGCATGAAAAGACGTGCATCATTAATGCTCTTTCTCTCTCTTACTTTTTACAATAAAAAAATATGCATGCTAAATTTTCATTAGTCAAATTGATACCTATGCATAGGTAAAAAAAAAAATACCTACTGGAATGGTGTCCATATATATATATATATATATATATATATATATTTATTTATGTGTATGGATGGCTAGAGCACAAACCTCGTTTATTTTATTAATTTTCTTTTCACATTAAAAAAATGACTTTAAGTCTTTTATTTAAAAACATTACACATTTTTATTAATATCAAATAAAACTTTTTATGTGTATTTTTCAATCAATTTTCACCGTATTCACGTTTATAGTCAACATTGGAGCCAATATTTTTTACATTCAAAGTAAAATAACAGAAGTAAGAAAAAAATAAAAAATAATTTTAAACTCTAATATAATTATATATGTGTATCTGATAAAATTTGATAGAGTAAATACAAATAAAAGCTTTTATTTGATATTAACAAAAATGCGTAAAGATTTTTGTAAAGATTTTTAATACGTGTGATTTTTAGAGAGAGGTGGAAAGAAGTGTTCTAACCTACTCCTTTCCTCTTGTCCACGTCAATTCTTATTTCTCCTCTGCAGTAGACGCAAGGTCAAGCTTTGTCTTCTACAAGTACCTCCCCTTATTGGAGAGGGAGTCCTTTCCTCTCTTCGGTATGATCTTTTTTTTTTTCTTTGCTTAGTCTGTTTTTGGTATTTTTGTACAATAACTTTCCTTCTTAGGAGGGTAATTTCTCATCTAAATCTAAATTTTGTGTAGGCTTAATACACCTAGATCTATATTTGTGGTAATTTGTATTATTTCTAGTGTATTATTTGATTTTTGTGTGATTGTCCTCCAGATTTAAATTAATTTTGATTTAAATTTAGAGAAATAGTTATCATAACAGATCAAAATTAGCAAAATTTCTTCCATTAAATCAATCAGAATTGTCAATTCAGATTGAGAAGAATCTAAAAGAATCATTGAAGTGCTCTATTTTATCTTTGGAGATTTTTTCTAAAATCATTATAAGAGATCATCGATATTTTGAGATCTACAAAGATGTTCATCTTCAAACTATTCTCATTATAAGTAATAAGTAACTTTTGATTATTATAACAAATTGAATTACGTTTCAAAAAAAACAAAAATGCATAATTTTTTTTTTTTTGCTGGAAGGTTAAAAATGGTGAGTTTTTTTTTATGATATTATCCCATTTTTGTTTTAATATTTTCGACTTGGCTTCTTCTCGTTTTAACTTTCCTTCATCATTGACGATTTTAAATAAGATAGAATATCCAGAGCACTTTTGGGATATGCTCATTTGAGTTCACAGGTTAACACAAAAATGTTTATGATTTGGTCGGCCACTATGACAACTGATGGATTTCGATTTATGTACACATTTTTTTCTTTCTAGTTTTCTCTTTAAGATGAAATTGCTTTGGCTCTTTTTTCATTTTTATTTTTTATTTTTATTTTTATTTTCTTATTGATAAAAAGAGTCTAAAAATGACAAACAAAAAAAAAAAAAAAGGGAAAGGAAAGATATAATTCGCTATGTCTACCTTAATTTTTTTTTTCCCCTCCTTAAGTCATGTATAATATCTCTTTCTTTAACTGATGGTTCAAGATATACCATCACCTTGAGATTTGGTTTTTATTGCAAATGAACACCTTAAAAACCAACAATAAGTTAAAGCTGCTGCCACAAACATTTTTAATTCTAATAAACCAATTAACAAAGAAACATATAATATCCTTAAAGGGTATGTTCACATGTTGTATTTACCGTTAAACAAATGAAATGTGAATATCGTTTTGATGTAATGTATTTTGACAGCTACTTATTGTCTTTCTTACGTAAAAAGGTATTAACGTTTATTGTCATCCCATGTGCCTAGTTAGTTAATTATTGTAACAGTGAGATCTCTTGTTTCATTTTGTTGTGTCATTTCCTTTACCATCCACTTGAAAGTGGACAGTTTAGCACGTTTTAGTAATCTCTTTCTGAAGGGGAAAAAAAAATAAAAAAGAAAAGAAAATCAATCAGTTCTATTGGGATTTTTTTAAGTAACCTCTTTCTAGAATAAATCAATTAAGTTACAATTCTATTTTGGTGCTGATTCTCTCTGCACAACGAAAAGTACAGCAAATCCCGCTCGGTACAAACACAAAAATCATACAATTGTCGAAATTATGTGACTGTCAAAGCTACTCTATGGTCTTGATAGCAAACAGGGCTTATGCAATCTGTCATTACTCATTAGACAAGAAAAGTCATGGGCTTTTAGGCCGAATAATCGAATTTTGGATCACTATCAAAAAAATGGCCATTTTACAAACATTATTAAACAAAGGTCAAAATTAAAACTTATTTAAAAAAATGACCCATTTTCACATTTAATAGATCAATTGATTTATTTCTAAAAGTTGATTTATTTTTTTGAAAAATTGATCAACTAAAAAACAATTATTTATCAAAATAAAATTATAAAATGGTTCTTTATTAAATAGGTGGACAAAACAGCAAGTTTATAAATTAATCTAGAAAAAAGGAACATTTTTATAAATACTCAAAAGTTTTGTGCATAAAGCCCATTAACTTCTACAAGTTTCTAAAGCCCATATTGATTGTCAGAAGATCACTACCATAAAACTAAGGGGAAAATTAATTTTATATGGTAAAATTTCTAACAAATTGAAAAATTCTAGATTTTAAGATTCTTTGAAAAATTGCAGATTTATTTAGAAAAGATATCACTTTCCAAAATATTAAAAAAAAAATTAACTTGAGGTATTCAATTGGGGTGTCGTTGAACCACCAAATTAAATCATTCACATTCTTATATTAATTTAACTTAGTATAATTTTATTTAAATTATTAAGCTATTATCCTATGTTGTAGGGAGTATTCTAATTATGATCTAAAACTAATGAACTAAAGTGCAAATAAATAAACAAAGCAATAATAAAATAAATGGGTTGAAGGTTTATAGCCAAGCACTACAGAGCTCCAAAATAAATACTCATGCCACATTACCACTTAACAATTAATCAACTTCAACGTAGAACACGCACTATATTCTCACAATAGTTACTGAATCTAAGAACTTACTATCTATCCATCTAATTTGAATGGTTTGATTGTCTCCCTAATTCCAAAGTACCAGAAGTCACAATAGTAAATGAAACCCAGAACTTACTGTCTTTTGCTCGCCAAAGCCTTCCAACCGGAATAAGCATCCATAATTAGTGTATTCTGCATAAACTTCTGCTTCTGAGATATAAAACACTGTGAAGCAGTCAAAGTTTTTCTTTCCTTTCTCTCTCTTGACACAGTTTGGCCTTTCCTATGTTGTCCGTTCTTTGATTCTTCATAAAATTCTCCGAGCAAAATTGATAGAGACAAGGAAAAAAGGGTACGTAATATAATGTTTGGCCTACATAGTCTACTATCATATCAATATTGTCAAAGCATGAATTAAAACATGAGCATAGAAAACAGACGGTGCATAAGCATGATAAAGAGATAAAGAAATGCTACACAACACTACCTAGCTAATTGTATGCCCCTTGAAATTCGATGTATCTTGGTACTTATCAAGCTTTCTTCGACATATAGATAAGTTCCACAGGATAGTCATCAAACTGTATTTCGGAGATTAGACTCTTCTCATAGTATTCCCAAAAGATAACTCCATCGGCTAGATAAATAGGGAGGTTCCTAAGCTTCCGAGTAGAAAGATTGTAGGAGACCGATCCTCCACTAGAATAACACTGCATAAGGAGCTCGTCAGTCTTCAAGATTCTCAATGGAAGCTCAGCATATGCTTAGATGTTTAATCCAACGACTACCGCCAACATGGCCATCATTATCTAAGTAGTCAGTCAACAACCATATCTCCACTGATGTTGGAAAGGTTAAATAGGAGACTAAAGCCAAGAGACTCATTCCACGTCAAGAGATCCGACCATTCATCCGACCCTTCCTCCCACCATTCGTCAGAATCTAACAAAGCTAAGCTATAAAATATCTCATCTGACATATTAGGCCAGTTTAGTATTACTGCATGTGTTGTACCGTATAAGTAAAAAAGCAGTTACAAGGGAGAAAAAAAAAGTTAAGTAATAAATTTAATCTATAAAATTACTATGTTATTTAAAAATAAGGTCTAAGTATTTAATAAATTATTACGCAGTAAAGTAATATTTTAAATCATTTATATTATAAAACAGAATCATTTTTAAAAAATAAATTTTATCATGTTTTTTAAATTTTACTTAAATCCACAGTTACATAATAATTTTTAGAATCTATTAATTAAAAATAATAACTCGCCAAATATTGTCCTGTCCTAATTTTTTTTGCTAACAGCATTTAAAAGCTAAAAGGAGCATCCTACTAAACGGCCTTATCAAAACAAAGAATCAACATGAGCAAGCGCCAATAATAGACCCCTTTTGCGATACACATGTGTCATAGTCTTCATAGCAATTTGACTTATATCATGATGAGTGTTGTGCAGTCTAAAATTCTATATGTTGGTCAATACTAAAAAAGGAAAAGTTGACCAAGTGAACGTGTCAGGTTACGTGAGTAAGATTAAGTACGACCTCCTCCGAAAGAGTTAAGTGCGACCTCTTCCGAAAGAATTAAGTGCGACCTCCACTGCATAAGTTAGTGTGATCTCCTTCGAACGAGTTAAGTGCGACCAGAATGAAAAGAAAACTAGACTAAGTTTCGTCAAAACGGGTAACTTACAAAGAAAGGAAAACAAAAGTTTCTCTTTAAAAATCAAAACTTTCTAAATAAAAACTTTCCAAAAATCAAAAACATCAATCAACAAGAGAATAGACCGGAGTAAAACATGCTAGATCAACAATAAAACCATGCTCTGGTACCAATTACTGGTGTTTATTGGAATAAATTTCCAGAAAATATTTTCATAAAATTATTTTTAAGAACACCATAGTTTTGTAAAATCAAGAAATGCAGCGGAATTAGTCGTATAAAAATTTTTCTTTTTACAAAATATTTCAGATCGTGATCTAACATGAATTAACTCTTGATCTAGACAAAAATAATACCCGGATTTGCTCCACAACTTTCTTGTTTTCCTGTCTATTCTTGAAAGCCGTTTGATTGATCCGGTGGGTGGTCACCTTCTTGATTTCCAACAAAGAGATCCGCAAATGAACAAGAAGATAATCTTTTGGAACCGATTTCTCCAGGATGGCCAAAACACTAAGGATAGTGAATCCCTAGTGGTGGTCGATTTTCTCTGCTCTCTCTCTCTCTCTCTCTCTATTTTCGTGTGACACTCTCTTCTCAAGGGGTGTTTCACGTATATCACTTGTATCTCGTTGCTAGAGAACTTTTCTCTTAAATTTAGAGAGATTAGTAAAACCTAATAAGCTTATTGGGCTTGTTGGGCTCAACTGATCATCAAATGACTATTGGTCTTTAATTTGAGTTAGACAGAGGACCAGATGGATCCATAAAGCCCAAGCTCCAATGAACCATATATCCACTATCATTGTTAACTCTTAATTATGATTGGGCCTTGTCCATTAATATTGGGGCACACCACTATAGGCCCAATATTAAACTCTTTGACTAAATGTCATTTATTTTCTGTGAAGCTTATTAACAATTAATTAGCTTGATCCATTTAGCATATACTGTATCTATAGACATATCCCTAATGTAATGCCGTACTAGTAGGGTGAAATTACCGTATTACTCCTCTAGTACATATTTACCTTTGAGTTACCATTTTTCATCTAATGGATAATAGTTGACTACGGTGTTTGTATCTGCTTACACCAATATAATCAAATTCACATAGTGAATACTGGGGCCCTGGTTTATATTATCCAAGTACTTGAAAAAACTCAAAATGACATCATATGCATGGTGTCCATCATGAAAACCGTTCTACACATTTCATATACTTTATCTTCCAAGATACCAGAGTTCGAACCATAAATCAGAACTAGTCCTTTAGTAACTCAAAAAGACAAAACACATGAAAGTAAGTCCGTTAATCACTAGGATTAATGTCTTCTATAATAGTGCTAGATTAGTAAAATTAGAAATTTGAGTAATGGCACTTAACCTCAAATTCTAATTCACTAGGTCATGTTCGATGCTGTTATAACTTTCTTATAACATACTAGTGTTTCTATCCGAAGACTCACTTCGATAATTAGAGACTTCATTAATTAAATAGACAATACTACATTCTATAGCATAGTAAAGTATTCTATCTTCAATATACATAATGTGAATAATTTAATTTAGACATAATGAAATAAAGAATATAATGTCTCCCATATATGAACTCATCATACGAATAATTCTTTGTTACTCATTTTATGTCTTGGAATCTTTTAAATGTTTGCATAAGATAAACATACACATCATATGTATATCAATGGGACATAAATGAAATAGAAATTCATAACATGGAATTTATTAATAACAAATAGACACTAAATAATCCAAGAAATATTATTTATAATGTCTAAATAATAAACTACTTTATAGGACATTATTCCAATAATTTCTTCTAAGAAACTTGAACATATTTCTTTTATAGCATAGAACCCAACCAAAAAAAATTGCGGATTGCCTTTGTTATTTCTCATAACAAAGAACTTGGCTATTTATAAATATTAAAGGAATGAAGAAGTTATCCATAAATAACAGAGCTTTCTAAAGCTACTTTGTCAGCCAAAGAAAGGGGTAAACCCATCCAACAATGAATCAACCACCATTGTTGAGGAATACCCACAAACAAAGGAACTCCTAAGTATTGTAACAACTCTCTATCTCATTTCATACAACAAATGGACAACAAATCCCTAATTCTAGTAGAGGAAATACCCTTACTAAATTAGATATATGACTTCTTTCAATTAACCAATTGTCCCAAAAGAGACCTATACAACTCAAAGGCCAAATGAATAGCTCTCACATTCTTAAGGGAAGCTGTACAGAAAATAAGCACATCATCCGCATGCAAAAAAATGAGTCAAAGCACTTTTACCACGAGTTGGTAAGATAGAGGCAATAGCTCTTGAATTGAATAAATGGGCTAAGTAACGACTCAAAAAGTCCTCAGCCATAAAAAAGAAAGTAAAGGAAAAAGAGGACCACCATACCTGACTCCTCAAGAGTAAGAAAAAAGGCCATGAAAAGTCTCATCAAGAAGCACTGAAATACGAGCCAAACTAAAAATACCTGAAACCTAATTAGTGAAGGTAGTCGAGAAGCCAAAGGACCGAAGAACCTCCAGAATAAAAGACCAACTAATAGAGTTAAAAGCCTTAAAAATATTAATTTTTGAAGCAACATGACCACCGAAAGCTGAATTACCTAAAGAGTTATAATATTCGGAGGCTCCCATTATACAATCGCTTCTTTATCTACTTTGGGCAAAACCAAACCGATTTGAAGAGATAATTCGAGAACTAATAGGACCCAGTTTGATAGCAAGGAATTTAGTGATAACTTTGAAAAAGAAATTCTCCAAAGCTATAGGCCAAAACTACTCTATTTTATTTGCCTCATTACCTTTAGAATAAGTACCATGAAATGTGAGTTAACGCCAGGGAACATCTTATCGGTGTGAAAGAACTCTTGGACTACTAAAACAAACTTATCGGCTATAATAGACCAACAAGAGCAAAAAAATTTCCCAGTATACCTATCTAGTCCTAGCGCACAAGAAGAATCTATATTGAAAACTATATTTCTTTCTTATTATTCAAGTGGAAGATGCAACAAAGCAGTGTTATCTAGTGTGGTAACCAAATATGGAACATGGTAACGAATAATAGAAAAATCACCTAAAAATAAGATGGCATAGAGAACAACGATGCATAATAATCAACAGCATGAGCAGCAATACGAACTGGGTCAAACACAACCTCATCATCAATCATGAGAGAAGATAAAGACTTATTGGCTCTATACCTTTTAAGAGTTGCATGATAAAAGGAAGTATTATGATCCCCTCATTCTAGCCATTTAATTAGACGCTTGTCTCTCATGAAAGAATTCTTCAAGGTTAAGGCATTATCTATGACAACCAAAGCATCTGTTTCTTCACGAAAAACCTCCTCAAAAAAACCATTTGCTTGCAACCTATTCTGAATCTTTGTAACCCTATCAGTAGCTCTATTAACTCAAGAAGATAAATCTCCAAAAACCTCCCAATTCCAAGTGCGAAGAGAAGTTCTGAGAAGCTTAAGTTTCTTCAAGAGATGAGAAGTAGGACAACTAGAAACAGGAGAGGACCAAACACCAAAAACCAAGTCAACATTCTGGAAATAAAAGGGTCAAGGATGAGAAGATCCCAAAACCATCTCCAATAGAAGGAAAGGGTGATGATTAGAATAAAGCCGAGGCAAAATACTATAGGACAAAGAAGACAAAAGATCGACAATCCTAGTAGAACATAAGGCCCTATCTAAATGGGAGAGAATAAGACCTCTTGTTCCCTTACCAACTCTTAGTATAAAAGGCCTCTCTAGTATTCAAATCTACCAATAAAGAGGTAGCAAAGAAACTAGTTAATTAAAAATAAGAAGTAGAGTAGATAATACCAGTAGTCTCATAGTGCCTAAAACAATATTAAAGTTACCCATAACATACAATAAATGAGTGGCCATGTCCAAAAGAGAACTCTATAAATCTCTTCTAGAAGAATAAGATGAAGCACCATAGACAAGGGAGTATTGAATCATTACCAAACCTAAAATAGTTGGAGTATCTACCTCATTAGTGCAAACCAAAGTCAAACCAAGTCTAGCCCAAAACGAATCCGAAATAACATCAAAAGAACAAAGTGGCTCAGACAAATAATCCCATATCAAGTCTATAATGAAACAAAAGTCTCTAAAGAGTAACTTGGGTATTCTTCTTGAAAATATCTCTATAATTTCAGAAAATTACCTTCATTTAGAAACAAGTCATTGAGCAATCTGAGGAGGTAACATCGAAGTTGATGATCTTGCCCTCCTAGAAGTAGCTCTAGTCATACTATAACCATCAAACATATCTTGAATAGAGATGATTCTATCCTTTTTACTAATAGGATTAATTGCAACATTGACACTATTGTTGTCCCTATTTTTTTTTTTATATCAAAAACCAGTTTTGGATCAAAATCCTCTGTCTTACTAGAAAGATTACTAGGAGAATCTAGACGAACCATCTTACCAGCAATAGATAGATCAACATGAGCATCACCAAGGACTTCGTCAGCCTAAAGATTCTTATTCCCTATACCATCCTCAACTTTGTTAACCTTCCCTTCCACATGAAGATCCTTTCTCAAAACTGAAAAAGCATTCTGAATAGGCATACTAGTAGTCTTTATTGGTGAATTAGTGATCGGTCTATAAATATTTTTACGTGAGTGTGAACATCCCCACTCTTTAAAAGTACCATTATTCTTAGCTTTTATTGAGGCCTTAATCCCACATTTACAAGTTGCAATAGTATGACTAATAGTATTGCATAACAAGCAAAAAGGCTAGTAAATTCTCGTAAGATAAAGGAATAAACAAACAATCCTTCCTTACCTCAAACCTAAATGAATCTAAAAGAGGTTGAGACAAATTAATATCTATAAGAATCCTAGCAAAATGGCCAAAATCACCTTTTAAGGTCATCGTATCAAATCTAATAGGCACACCCACTCCACGAGTCAAATCAGAAAGAATAAGATTATCCTAATAAACCTATGATAATTCATGAAATCTAACCAAAACCTGATTATTTGTAGAACATTGCTTGTTGAGATTGAAGTTCAGATGCTAATGCTGCAACTTAAGAATCCCAGGCTTAAGATTCAACAAAGTAAAAGACCAATCATGATTTTTTTTCTTCCTCCGAGTACAACAAGATATGGAAGAAAATTTTCCCAAGAGAAATCAACCTTTACGAGGGAGGCAAATTCCATAAAGATTGGAGTTTCATATGGAGGTCAACCAACTTCCCTAGAGCATCTCCCTAGACAGAAAAATATGTCCAATAAGAAAGAATTGACATAAGTTTTACCTGTTTCTTAACACCTTTTTATTGACCTTAACACACAGGTAATTGCCTTTCAAAGTAGGTTGAGAAGCTACTGTAACATCATTAGAATAATCAAGAAAAAGAAACTTTGAACCATCTATAACACTATTCAACATCTTAGAAACACCATTCAAAAAATTAACATTGAAATCACAGTTCCACCATCAAAAACAGCCACAAATTCATGAAACTGTATTGAGACTTTCGTTGAACAGGTGGTGGGCATCACAAATTCCTTCTCCAATTCGGTAAGGAGCGGTGCTATGAGGCAGCTGGTAGTCGAGAGAGGTTATCCTCGACCTGTGTAATCAATCCCAAGAAGTGGTGGGGACGAGTGTGGTTGCCTATGGTTGTATTGCAACTTGGGTATAATAAACTCGGGGTCGAGAGTGCCCGCGTCACAATAGAGCCAACTTGGATTTGGACTGGCTTCAAATGGCTAGAGATTTTGTGAATGATTGACTGCTAGAGGCACGAGAAGTAGCAAGGAGTACTTGAAGTTAGACGGCAAGTTGAGTAGCAGTGTTATTTGTCAGCTTAAATATATGGGAGTTCAAAAACCGAAACTATCACTGGAGCAGAAAGTACTTTAATAAAGAGAAAAAAGAACTGATAAAACAAAGTAATGAAATCGGCAAGAAATGGTACAATAATTGACCAGAAATGTACTGATTACTAAACCATGTTAAAGGCCAAGCTCTTCCCCAAAACTATCATCCTCTTATCAACTAGTCGAGATTAATTAAGCAATTTCAACTATATAGCTCAGAGCTTTTGGTATCATCCCATTACTCATTTGAAGCAAAATATTAGGGTGTAATATATTCTTAGAGAAGAGAAGAAATATATATGATTAACCTTTGTGTACTCATCCTATACTATTTCTAAAACCACGCTCTTAATTAAAATTTAAAATTACGTTACTGCTTACTATACACCTAATTATTCCTTAATTATCCCTTGGTCCTAATTTAAGTATATTTTCTCATTCCATCCTTATCCCTCTTGCTTTTTCTTCTAACTTTATCCACTTATCTTCTTTTTTATTTCTTCTTCTTTTGTGCTTTCTATCTCATTCTTTCTTATTTTTTCCTATTTTGTGCTTTTCATTTCTTTTCAAGCTAATTCATTCTCTTTAGAAATCTCTTAAATTTTAGTTGATAGTTGAACAAGTGTGTACATACTATCATGTATTTTTAACTTGTGATCAAGAAAGGGATTAAAACTAAAGGAAAAAAATAGCATATTTCTCCTTTGTTTGGCCATTTTTTTTTTGTGATGGCTAAAGGGGGCAAAATGAGCCATGCCAAACGAGCTATTTTCTCATTCCATCCTTATCCTGTGACCCGTTATTGTAGCCCGCAATAGAACGGGCTTAGGCTTAGCTTGGTTCTAGGAGTAAAGTCTGGCTGGGCTTATATATCTAGGCCCACTAGGCTAGCTAAATTTTTTTAAAAGAAGTTTTTGAATAAATTTAAATAAATTTTTTTCCAATATTTATAAATACACATTCTTTCATTCTTTTTTCACACTTTCAAATTTCAGGCTAATTCTAAGTAATTTTCTTAAGGCTTTTGTTTTTAATTTTTTTTTTGTATCAACTATTCAATTGATATACTTATAGCTTATTTAATTATTTTTAAATTTTTATCAATAAGTAAAAAAACATAATATATTATTTATTTTTTCATGAATTTTATTTTTAAATTTCTAATATTTTAAACTAATTATACATATAATAATCTTATTTTTTTTTTATTTTTTTTAAAAGCAGACCAAGAATGGACCAACCCGTTTTGGCCTGTTTCGGGCCCAACAAGCTAGATTGGGCTCTATTTTTGAATTTTTAGGTCAGTCCGTCTTGACCTATCGTTCCTCCCGAGCCCACTTTGGGCAAGACAGGTAGCTTGCCTGCTCATTTGTCACCTTTAATGATGGCATGTTCTCAAATATTTTATTTTTATTTTTTGTTTTAAGGAAATGAAAGTACTTATTTTCCTTATGCACTTGAAATTTAATGGCATCTTCTCGACTCTTTTTCATTTTTTAATTATAAATTTTTAGGTTGAGAAGTACATTGAATCATTGAAAGTGGAAAACACTTCCTTTGATTCCTTAATTGCAAATTTACATTAAAAGAAACACATTTAATTTTTAAAAAAAAATGAAAAGAAAAATTATTCATAGAGACGTGTGTAAAGTGAATTTTTTAAAATTTATTTATATATTAAAAGGTAATTTAATCTAGTGTTGTTTCGGTAAAATTGTAAAAAAAACTAACAAATATGGTGACAATAAAACCGCTCTAGTAAGAATGGGATTCATGTTAGAAGGATACTAAGGAAATGCATTATTTTTTACCTAAAAGATATTTCCCACCTAAAAGAGAACAAGATGTATTCTTTCAAATATAAAAAGAATTTATGGAACAAATAGTCCTTGAATTATTTAATTTGTAGCAATTTGGCCTTCAAAATTTTAATTGTGGCAATTAAATTGAATTTGTCGATTTGAAGCAAATTGGTTCCTAAAATATCTAAATTGTAATCTATTATTAAGTTTCTGATCAATGACACATGTAAAGAGCACATTTAATATCTAAAAGTATATTTAAAAGAAAATAAATTAAATAAAAGGATTTTCATAGAAAAAAAAATGTAAAATTTGTATTTTTCAAAGTTTTTAGAATGATAAATTTGGATTTTTTCTTTTGTGCTTGTTAATTTTTGCACCTGAAATTTCCAAAATGCCTATTAAATTCACTCTCAAATGCCATGATGTGCCTTTCAGATGTGTTTTAGTCAAAAAAAAAAAAAATATAAAAAAAAGTACGTTACAATCTAAATAGTTCAAGAAATAAATTACTATATATTGAAAAATTTAAGAACTTAATTAAAATAATTAAACGTTTAAGGATCAAATTATCCGGACCACTTGTGCCATTAACCCAAATGAAAATGTGAAAGGAAAATGAAAAATAATTCATGCATCATTGAGACCAAACTAAGTGAGATTGTGGATTATATTTGCAGCGTCTGCAGTTCCTTTAACTTTTACTTGAGCTTTTCTCTGACATCAGGGGATCTCGTGATGGCCTGATCAAAACGACACAGTCACAGACCACATACCACAAAACGACAACATCACTCTCAGCTCTCTTAACTCTCTCTTGGCTCTGTCCTTTTCTCATCTCATGGCTATGGCGGCAGTGACATCTTCTTCACTTCCCCTCGGTAATCACTATTTACTAATCGCTACCACTTTATTGCCTTCTTCCATCTATAAATGTTCGATTTGAAGCTTCAAGAGTTGTATATTTATGGAATTCATGCCATACCCACTTTGATTCCCATGCATTTGAGCAGAACTTTTGGGTTTTTTTTCCATATTTTCAAAATTGGTTCTTGTACTTCATTATAAGAAAAACCCACCTCTTGTAAGATCCCCATACTACAGAAATGGTTGATAGTTTGTTTGTTTAGTTATTTATTTTTGTTTTTCCACCGTTTTCCTTTATTTTCTGCATTTTTTGATTAAAAAATACCATAATGTTTTTGGGTTAAGACTTATATATGGTGGCTATTGTATTGTATTCAGGTCCTTGTCATAGTAATTCATGCAGTGCAGAGGGAATTTACTGTTGGACGTCTTATGGGGTCTCAAACAAATTCAAGAAATCTCCTTTAGATGGTCGAATGCTTCTTGGTTCTACTTCCGGCCTAAGGTGTATTCTGATTTATAATTGATTTTTGTAGTTGAAAGTGGCATTAGAATAGTCTGATTATCTCTTTATTTTATTTATTTATTTATCATGGAAACTAATCATATATTCGCAATTAATAGGAATAGTACAAGGTCTAAAACCAAAGATGAGGAATTTAATGTCCTGAAATGATTAGAAATTGTGACCACAATTTAGCATTGCATTTTTCTTCGCTTATTGTGAATATATATTTCTAAGATTAATTAGTGCCCTCTGTTTCGAATGGCGAAGAGTCATTTCTTATATATTAGTTTTAAGTTTTAAATGCAGGATTCCATTTATGGGGTCAACACAATTCCAATGGCTCTCTGTTGGACATGATCTTTCCCACTGGAAAGTTTCAGTTGCTGCAGATTACTCAGATTCCGTTCCTGATTCTTCTAATTACATGACTAACCGAGGCTATCATCCTCTCGAAGAATTGAAAGTCCACAAAAAGGTCTGGGAGACTAAACTCACTTCTGCTGAAATTGCAAGGACAGCAGTTGAGGTGTGTATCTTCTGTATTTCTGTCGTGTAATATGTTTGAAATTTTAGTTGTTGCAAGTTACTTAGCTAGTCATGTGGATGATAAAGTTTTAACTTTATTAGCTGCAAAACTTAGGTGGTGCCATTATTGTGTTTTATTTATTTACTCGATAATTTTTTAGTGGATATGGTACCAATATAATCAGCGTTTCATGTATGGTTAAATGTTTTGTTTTAACTTTGTTCCTTTTCTTTTGACAGGCTAACAGTAGTGCTTTGCTGATATTCCCTGCAACAGTACATTCTGAACCTCATGAACAAATTTCATGGGCTGAGTTTCAATATGTTGTCGACGATTATGGAGGTCCACTTCTTTTTTCTTTTTTCTTTTTACTATTTAAAAACAAAATAAT
Source organism: Parasponia andersonii (assembly GCA_002914805.1). Classification (NCBI taxonomy): domain Eukaryota; kingdom Viridiplantae; phylum Streptophyta; class Magnoliopsida; order Rosales; family Cannabaceae; genus Trema; species Trema andersonii. The sequence continues at coordinate 437,809 of JXTB01000026.1, forward strand.
ATCACGTGTCCGTGGCACATTCTGATTCAGGTCACACTTTTTAATATGTTTGTATAGATATATATTTTGAAATATTTGATGATGCAAACATCTTGGAAGATCGTGCAGCAAGTAATCCCGTGGTAAGGATTAGCTTACTTTTAATATATTCTTTATTTCTTAATTTAAATGGAAATTTGTAGCTGTCTTTAATGGTGAGGAAAAGATCTTATTGGGGCAAAATTGTGTGCTATGTCTAACTTAGGAGTTAGATATGTTTTCAGCTCCTTCATAATAAAAAAATGGTGTCTCTTTTGTGTAATCTTGGAAGTTAGGTCTTCCATTGTCCATCTTTTTAGTAACTCCTACTTAAATGATAAATAGTAAATTCATTGTTTAAATATTAGTATTGACATGAAAATTGCTTTCTTTGTATTGTAGTATATCTTATCGGAGATTTTTCCATGACATAGTTTTGCAAGTACTGAGCTGAATCTAGTACTTCTTTTTGAGAAATGGTGCTGGCAAATTGATAGAATAAGTTGATACCTAAACCTTTGTTATGATGATATTTATTAATTAAGCCAATATTTGTGGATTATTCTCTGAAGATTTTGATTTAAGTTGGCATGTTTGTGGATAGCTCTTCACAAGGAGACCGCAGCTGTCTAACATTGACTTGGGGTCTTTATAGTTACTTTCATTTTTGAAATTCATCGTGGTTCAATTTTTAATATGGTCTTGGCATCATGGGAATTATCTTCTTATTTACTTTTACTTGTTCTTTCCTTTTTTTTTTTTTTTTTTTTCCTTTTTTTAATATTTATTTTCTTATGACTAATTGCATTTTTTCTTGTTTATTATTATTTCATGTGGATGGTTGCCTCTAGAATGCTTTGATCGGGATGGATATGCCAGTATATGAGAACAGAAGGATAGCTGGTGAGCACAACATTTCAGATAGTGGTAATACTGATGAAATGGCTTTTGATGATGATTATTTTGAGGTAAGAAACAAAATACTCTTGACTTTTGAATTCTATGCTAAAGATGACGGAGAAGGAGCTTGAAATGTAGACAAAGAAGGGAAAAAAAAAAGAAAGAAAATTCATGATAATCTGATGTTTGGTAGGTTTGAGAGACAAGAGATGTAGGAATTGAAAGAGAAGTCATGATAATGAGCGATAATGCGCCTAAGGAATTTCCTTGTCTTGTTCTGCCTGACTTTGGCAGTCCTTGTTGATATTCATTAGTCTCTTTCAATGTAAAGATAGTCACTGATGAAATTACAAACTTCTAAGTTTTCCCTCCATTGAGGGCTAAAAAGTTACTTAAATTACAGGGTGGTCATGTAAGTTTAATAAGGCCAGGTGGCTAACAGCTTCCTCTCTGCATCAATTGGTTTGCTTTTTCTAACTGGAGGAGAATTCTCAATGATTTGGAAATCTGTTGTCATGCTTTTCCCTAGAGTGTGATGTTTTTCCCCAATAAATGGGTTCCATTTGAAAACATGCCATAGAAGGCAAAGGAAAATTCCTCTCGATGTATGTGATTACTTTTCTGTATTTCTGTTCCGTTTGTCTTCTATCAACTTATACTAATACTGTGATGTTTAACCATTTCTTTGCACAAAGTATTATTTATCATCCTCATTTTCATCATTAATCTTTGTGTTTCAAAGAATTTCAAGATGGAGAAGTGATTTTGGTTGCAGATCGTGGATTCTGAAATTTCTGAAGTTCCAATGGATTGGGGGAATCCACATACTTATAGTTTAATTCATCCTATTTACTTTGCCAAGTGCTTGACTAAGGTAAGCAACCTTTATTTAGTCGGATCAATGTAGAAAGTATATGCGATACAAAGTAGTGGGCAAGTATAGAGTATGGAATATGCAAAAAAGATTATAGGGAACTCAGTTGCAGTGTTCATCATTGGAACAAAGACTCTATCACAAGTAATTAGAGTGCAAAGAAGGCAATGAAGCCAATAATAATATAATTTGAATTGCGAGGAGAGATGGGACAAAGAAATATATAATGGAGACAATGATTCAGGATGAAAAAGACAACTTGAAAATAATTCATGTTTAGGAGCAACTCTTGAGTATCGTGGGAAAAACAAAATCAGGCTGACTGATTTAATTAATCCAAATGACAGGAATATAGTTTTTTGTTGGAATTCGAGTTTTCCTCATTGAAAAATGTATCTCTCCCCAACACTATAATGGGTAAAAATGGAAAAAGACAGGAATATAGATGATTAATGTCAACCTATTATCTTGAGCTAAGCTGAAATATGTTAGGTAATGAAAAGAATGAAAGGATTTGGTTTTATGTTTTAGTGGCCAAGGGAAAGTAGTAATATTTAATTTTTGATTTCGCTCTAGATTTGATGGTATATTATAGATATTATAGTTTAGTCATAGAAAGTGAAGTTGTTCTAATAGAGTTAATTTTGTGAATTTATTGACTACTTACCTGTACATGTAGCATTATATGTGAATTCAAAGATAAATCATTTTTTTACATGTGTTTCATTAAAGCATTGGGTATTACTGTCAAAGACTCAATGGGCCTTCCACAAAAATCAAAATAGCCATAGAACTCATTCCTTTACTCATAAAAGATGATGCCTATTTAACTAGTAAATTCACAAGGTGTAATGTCTCATAGTATTTACTTTACATTGTGTTTTCTTCTAGGTTGTTAATATGGAATATGATAGGAAAATGGATTTTCCATCAAATGGTGTTTCTATATTGGGATGTCTCCGACCTGCTTTTGCAGATGAAGAATCATACATAAGAAGATTATTTCACTATGAAGATGGTGACGGATACCACTCTGAGTGGACTGGTACTTTATATTCCAGAATGTGATGCTTAAACTAACTATGAAATTACATATTGAGTTTCACTATAAAAGATACTGTGACTGATGGGTACCATTAAATTAGGTGGAGTCTGCAGGGAGGAAAAGATTAATATTTAAGGTTTTAGCTGATTATTACCTTGTAGTTTACTCCAAAGTCAATTTGGTTCTTTATCTGTCGTTTCTTATCAAAAAAAAAAAAAAGAATTGCCTCTTTATCTCTTTGGTACATAAGCTCCATGAAATAAGTTTATAATTATAAATTCCCAGTAAACTATTTACAGTGCATTTTGATTGTTTGTTACAACTATAAATTTTGGCTTTTTGGGACTAAATTGATTTGTCCGTTGTAAATACTAGTCAAAAGTTCTCAATAATGCCTTACCTCAAAGTGAAAATTGTAGTTAACAAGGGTTTTGTATAGCTTTTGTAAGCTTTCTAGAACTGTTGTCATCTTAGCCTTATATGACGATTGCTTTTTATTCTTTCAGTCATAAAGTGAAGTTTGTTTCTTGCATTCAGTTTTTGGCGTGAATTTAACTAGTAAAGATTCTTAACTTTGTTATTAGTTGTTTTCATTGTGTGTTGCTTATGATTATTTTGTGTTTTGTTCACTTATGAAAGAATGTTTAAAAACCTTACTGTATTTTGATATTGAGAAATTGTTTAATCACACACTAATGTGATGTCTAGATGGTGAAATTTTGAGCTATGATTCAAGAGGTGATGGAAATAACAATGGCTCAAGCCTATACAGGTTGGAGATATTGAGAATAGAGCTTTTCTCTGTATATGGCATTCAGGCATGTTTATTTTACTTTCTTTGTTTATGTGTTCTCTTTATGTCTTGCCCTTTTTATTTCTTATATTTTATAAAGAAACAAACAAAAATTATTATTAAAATTAGATAAAAGAAAAAAGATAACAAAAGCTGTTCTGAAAAAAGATTAAAAAAAAGAAAATAAAATAAGGCACCGAACACCATGTTTTACATACCTACCAATTTGAGCGAATAAAAGAGAGGAGCATCTTTTAACTCTCTTGAGGAAGCAGCCTGGTAGAAGTTCGAAATTTCACTTTGGCATGGGAACAACTTTAAAAACATCATTCGAAAAAAAACAAAAAATTCGCCATCTGTTTTTTTCCTTCACCTCTCTCTCTTAGTTCCCAAATATGAAGTTACATGTGGAAAAGATTGAAATTCAGCTCTTATTTCTTTAGAAGTAGTAGTTCATTCAATGATATGTTAGTACTGTGTGAGATAAGGCAGTAAAAAATATTTATATTTAGCTTTAGTAATTAAAAAGAATAGAATTACTTTTGAAAAATTTCCCTTTCTTGGACTAAAACTTTCAATTTTTGTGTTGCATAATTGCAGTCTGCAATTAATTTGCAAGACTTTCAAGATGCAGAGCCTGATTTTCTTGTGCATTCTACTTCAGCAATTGTAGAGCACTTCAGTGAAAAAGGCATTAGGTGTGATGTCGCTCTTAAAACTCTTTGCAAAAGGAAAGGTCTTCGTGTTGAGGTAAAATACCTAGCTGCTTGCATTTTTGATAATGCAGTTAAACTGGTACTTCTCTATTAAGCTTGGTTCTGTTCTGGTCCTTAATCTGCTACAATTTTTTTTGTTCTATTCTCTGTTGACCTTATTTATGTATGTGGTAAAGTTGACCATTGAGCTGTCAGTCTATTTGATATATGTCTATCCAGGTTACAGGCGGGTTATGTTAAAATATAAGATACTAAGCAAAGCAGAAACATAGTTTAACATCATAAGATTCTAGTGAAGGAAGAAAGTAGAGGTCGAAATCAGAAAACGATGAAAAAGCCTTGAATTATATAATCTATACTCTCTATACAATTCAAGATATCTATTGAGAATTTACAGAAAAAGTATAACTTTCATTAGTCAGAAGTTGCTTGATATGGTTCGGCCATTTCGACCGAAGGATCCGCCAGTGGAGAAAACTTGATGAAGTGGATGGATTGAAAAGTATTGATTTAGGCCTCTGACTGGCTTTGAAGGAAGATTATGCGGCAAAGAAGAAAAATAAAGCTCATTATGACTCGCGAAAATGGGGACATTGTATGGCCGTGTTTTGTAGGAGAGAAGGAAGATAGGAAGGAAGGAGAGGTACATTACTCAGGAAGGAAATGGAAAAGGAAAGAGAGCACACCTCCTTTGCTGTGTTTCTGTGAGAAGGAGAGAGACCAAAATCCCTCCTTTCTTTGGTAAGAGAGAGGAGTTGAAGGGGAAGGTTCTAGTTATAGAATGACCTACTCTATTACTTGAGTGGGAGGTTTTTCTCCCAAACTCTTCCCGACTTGGAGGGATTGAATTGAAAATTGGCTAGAATCCATTACCCGATCCTTTCTTAAAATCTTTCTTACCAAACGATCACCATATCGCGAATCCATCCAGTAATCTTGTACCCTCTCCTTCCTTCCATTCCTCCCTCCTACCAAACACACTCTTAAGTGAATCTCGCGAAGAAATAGAACTTGAGCTGTCTCCCTTCATTCTTCTTGCAATACAGGGTGCAAGTATTCATGCCTGTTAAATATTTTATGGTTCATGATCTAAGCATGCACAATATGTTAAACTGACAATTTCCCTTTTTTGTAAAATGGTTTTCAATTTACGAAATTAGTAGTAATACTTGTAAAATTGTGAAGTATGAAGAGTACAAAGAGGGAAAGAGCAAACGAAGATAGGAAAATGAGGAAAATAAAAGGCTTGAAAAGGCCTCATCTATATTCTTGGAATATCTCAACTGATCTCAGTTGAATTAAAAAATCAAGTGGTAAGCTGGGAACTGACATTTTGAAAACTTCGAAGAACTTTTTTTTCTTCATTCTGAGGTTCTTTGTGGAAGCTGGCTATCCATTTCAGTGTAAAAATCATGGTAAATGGAAATTGATATGGCAGTGTTACAGTTCCATATATGGTTGCTTATTTATTTATCACGCGCACATATGTTGTGAATGTTGTTGTTGTTGTTTTTTTTTTTTCCTCCCTGCAGTGTAACTCTGTTGATACTAAACAAGTGAATCTTGTATGATATAATAATCTTGTAGGGAGCTAATTTGATTGGCGTCGACAGTCTTGGAATGGATGTTAGAGTTTCCATTGGGCTGGAAGTGCAAACTCATCGTTTTCCCTTTAAAGTTCGGGTAAGTGTTCCAGTGGAAGCAAACATTTGTTCTATAGAAGGATAGAATTATCATAGAAACACAAGCAAACACATTTATAGGGTGTGGTTAACTGTTTGCAACATTTAGTCGCTTCCAATAACATAAAGCACGGAAAAACCCTCTTTACCTATGTAGGAAGCTGAATTTTTTTGATAGGGAAAAAAAATATATATATACAAAACCCGTCCTAAAACAGAAACCATTGAGACTCTTTATAAAGTGCTTATAGAAGGAACTTAGAAATGTGATGTATGTTTTCTAGTTTGCATTATGTATTGTTTTTTAACCATAAAAGTTCCATACAGAGAGGAACAAACTCGTTAATGGATTTTGTGTGAATGAACAACTATAGGCCACTTCTGAAGTTGCAGCAGAGAAGCAGATTCAGCAACTTCTGTTTCCACGGTCTCGCCGAAAAAAATTAAGAAATCATGCGACTGATTTTAGAGACCCTGCTTTCTAACTCTAATTGCACCTTTATAGTGTGAGGACGAAGAACGAATCGTCGTAATTAACTTTTGAGGCATAAAACTATCCCTTGAACCGCTCTTTAATCTTTTGTCGAATCTTCTTTTGTACATTAGTTGATCTTGTACAGTGGATAGCCTTTCCCGCAATAAAGAAATAAGGTAGAAGCTGATCAGCCTCATTCGTGATCAACGGTTCGTCTGCCATCGTCTTCGAAAAAAGGAGGAAAACATAAAATTCAATTTTGTATTCTTTTTTTGCTAACGTTTTTAAGGGATGTGGATTCTTTAGTTTGATCAAAGAAGAGAATATTCAAATTTGCGTGTGAAACTTTTCCTGAAAAAAAAAAATGCGTGTGAGAAAATGAGTCTAGTGTGTTAAATTCAAGAGTGCCATCGACTGAAGTTAGAACCCTAAACCCTAAACTTTCCTTGTGTATATGTCGATGGGAATGATTTTTTTTTTTTTTTTGGTTATTTATTGAAAAAGGAAAACCCATTGTTGAATTTGATTGGACTATTTTGAAATGCCTTTTTTGGATTCGACTATATTGGTATTTGAAAAAAAAAAAAAATTCACTCAAATCTTCATATACTACCATTTAACCTCATATTCTGCGATCATTTTAAAAATATCAAAGTTTATGACAAACTTTTAACTATATAAAATTTGCAAGTAGCAAAAATCTAGAATGGGTGGATGTGGAACTACTTGGAGTGGCTCCCATATTGCGAAATTCGTTCTACAATATTGCCAAACTCGTTCTACAGTGTGTGAAGTAATTTTAACCCGTCTTTTCTTTTCTTTTTATTTTTCCTAACAGTTAGATATTTTGTCTTTTTTTTTTTAGGTTAAACAAAGTTGTTATTATAAAAAGTATTTTTTACAATAATAGAAGAATCACTAATGAGTCAAACCAAATATTAAAGATTGACCACAGTATCGAAAAAAAAAAAAAGAAAAGAAGAGTATACCCTCGTCAATGCATTCGATTTCTAACAAATTTTTCCGTGTAATTTAATGCAAAGAGGTTTTTCTGTTTTGCAAGAAAGGAATTGAACAAATTTTAATTGATAGTGCAGTCAAACTAGGTGTATGTATGTGAATATCACCATTTGAAAGTATGAGAATATAGTTTATTAAAAATAAACAACTTGTAAAAGTAAAGTATTTAATCTATAGTGGGCACTACTTCGGTGCGTCACTTCATTTTGAGGCACTTAGGTTTTGTTGCCGTTAGATTGTTCATAAAGTTACTTTTATATGATTCAACGGTTCTGGATCAAGGGTATCAAGTAAAGGGTATTTTGGATGACAAAATTTGTAACCGGCTTGTTACCTATACTTGATTTATAAATTTTTTAATACAAAATTAAAAAAAAAAAAAAAAAATTGGCTTCTCACTTTTCGTTTATTAGAAGTTGTGTTTTTGCTCTGTCTTCCTCAATCAACTGAGCTTATTTTATTTTACCTTCAAAAATCCCAAAACATTTTTCAATTTCAGAACTAAGATTAGATGGAAATCTACCCAAAAAAAAAAAAAAAAAACAAAACAAAAATTAAAATTAAAATCTCTCAGGCTCAACTGTTGAAGAATGACATTTTTTCTCAACTCACCCAACTCTTGAAGATGACTCACGATTCACAACTATGAAAGCGCCAATCACTGAACGACGGAGGAGAAAACAAGGTTGGTGTTTGTTAATAGGTTTTACTTTGTATTGTACATTATCCCCTTTGCCCCTAAATTTCACTTCTTTTTGACCTTTAAGGCTTCTTCTTCTTCTTTTGTTATGATTCCTTCTTGGGCTTCGTCTCTGGCGCTTCGGCTCTGTCGGCCTCGTCTCCGGTCTCCGGCGACCAAGCTCTCAACCTGACAGGTTCGTCTCTCCCTCCGTCCCTCTCTCTCTCCGACCTGAAATCTTTGATATGAAGCTCTTTATCAAAAAACCCTTGATTTGAATGCCCTAATTTTTTTATTGGACCCGCCATACTTCTCATGACTACTCCTTTAGCTCTTTTTTTTTTTTTTTTTTTTTTCTGTTATTTAACTGATTGACTTGCCCTTTTCATATTTCAGGAGAGTGTACACTTTTACCAGTGAATGGATTCAAAATAAAAGCCTGAAGTTCTATCTTGTGTCGTGTCTCTACCATATTGTTCTTATTCTTCATAAGAATAAGCAACTTAAAGAGGTACCTTTATTTTGAAAAATGTTTTTAAGTGATGATCAGAAGGGTGGTTTTCTTCCATATTCTTTGCAAAATGGTGTTCACAAGGGTGGGCATCTTGTTCTCTGCTAGTTCTACGTAATCGTACATGAATTTTAATAATATAATTCATTATTCTCATAAGGCTTTATTTTAATATGTTTTATACAAAGCTTTGTGAATTTAATTGGATGTAGCATTTTGACAATATGTCGTATTCTCATTTTCCATATTTATTTTCTTTGTTGTTAGAGCTTTTCTTAAGAGCTCTTTGTTTTTTGCCCCCCTCTCATCCTTGACAAAATTCTTCGTGCACGTTAATGTTAATGTTCTATTATGAACAATGTCAAGATACAAGCTTACACTATCTCATTGTCTTTAAAAGCTTGGGTATATATAATGTTTAACATTTGATCATGTGTTGTTCCCTTTGGGAATAGAGAAGAAAAAAAAAAAAAAAAAAGCTTTGAGTAGCCACTAGTCATGGTAGCCTTGAGCTGCCAATTCTATTCCATTGTCTTTAAAACTCATCGATGCATTAAATTCAAATCAACTTCTATCTTTTGCTCTGCTTAACCCTCTCAAAGCAATATTAAGGTTCCTGTTATATACCAACTTGTTTCATGATTTTTATTTCTTATCTATAAAATTATTTGTACAATAGTAAACTAGACTCTTACATGGTTGTACATTTCTGTTTTGATTCTAGAGAAAGCAGAGAGTGGAATCATGGTATAATCTTTATCTTCAAAATAATTGTAGCTAAAAAAGGTCAACCGGGTTTTATTCCTCAAGGAACACAACATGATCGTATGAATCAGCTACAGCTTGTCGAGTTTGTATTTCTCAAGCTATGTAGATTAACTACAATAATTGGAATTAGTAAGTTATATTGTTTACTGAATCTGCCAAATGCTAACAAATATAGCTACGTATGAATCCATCTGACTTTTTGTTTATGTAGAAAATATTAATGATTGGAATGATGCTATTAAGAGTGATTTCTATTATAAATATTTAGGTTTGCTAGTTGCTTCTAATTTTTTCTTCAGTTTTCGGCTCAAGACTGTCCATAACCATAGAGAGTTTTTAGTAAACAAATTCAATACAATTCTAGGTATTTTTTTAAGTTCAGGTGTTTCATTTATCAAGGAAAGATCATATTTTTATGCCGAACTTAAATCTAAAAGCTCAAAAGAGAGCAACAACAGAAGCATGTTGTTGTAGTTTGAAGGAAAAAATAAAATAACTTGCTTTAGATAAATGAATAACTATAACTTCTACAATATACCCTTCAATTTCGTATTATTATATTTTTTTTTCTCAATTGGGAACTCTTGATTCATATATAACTTTCCTATTAAAGGTTGACTTAAAAAGAGAAAGGTGGAACAACCATAGACAAGAATATATTTATTTCATTGTGCATATCGACAACATAGCTCATAAGATAATCTATATTATAAATTTTTAATATAAAGCATCTTTAATTATGCCATTAACAAAAACTGATATTAGTATAATGACATTATCCAAGATAAGAGGAAGAAGGAATATTGTTGACTTGCCAAGTTGATACGGTAATATGGGCCTCCCTTTCCATCTAAGGAGCAAACAACCATTCTCACAAGCCGAAGTATATCCATAGCGGCCATAGTCAGACAAAATAATCTTTATTTGATTAAAACACTTCAGTACCATTACTTGAAAACCGGCATACCTAACTATCTCCTCTATTGATTTTCTGTTTCATACTTTTCAATCCTACTTGAGCCTTCAAAAGCCACAATGTTCCTTATCTCCAATGCAAAATGAAACCTCACCATCTTCATCCTTTATTGGCTATTTCATGGAAGAACAGCCTCACTGGAAAATGGCAGAAAAGTAGTGAAGGGACTCCAGGAATCTCCCAGAGAATGGGCTACTTGAATTAATCACCATGAATGGCCCTTTGTGTTTATTTGGCCCGATTCCTAAATCAGTAATTTTTGAGGAAATTTGATTTTGTATGACAAATTTTAAAAAAAAAAAAAAAAGAAAGGAAAAATCGAATTGATGCGGTACTATTTTTAAAAATATTTACAAAAATATTACTTTTTTATTAATTGATGCGATAATTGAGATAACCTTACTTGAAAAAACTAAACTAGTTATCTATAGTAACTCAATTAGTTATCCCAAGTAATCTAACTAGTTATTTTGAGTATCATTGAATAATACCAACTTTGAGTATCATTTTTTTAAAAAATATCACTTCTTTATTATTTGATGTGATACTTGTGATAGCCTTACTTAAAAAAAACTAAACTAGTTATCTCTAGTAACTCAATTAGTTATTCCAACTAATCCAACTAGTTACTTTGAGTATCATTGAATAATACTAACTTAAAAGTGGTATTTTTATAAATATTTTTATAAGTGTTATTTTCTACAATACTTTTATAGAATTGATATTTTTCTAAATCTATCTAAAATTTTTCAAAAAATTGGATTTTCAATTTTTTGGACTTTTGTGCTTAGATTTTGTAAGAATCTTGTAATTTTTAATTTAAAAAAAGTTGTTACTTATAAGCGATATTATGATTTGTAATAATAAATTAATATGCATTTTCACATAACTTTTTGTAAGTATCCACCTTGTATCTAATTTGAGTATTGTACAATATATGTAAGTATTATACTAAATACTGTAGTCGTTTACTTTATCATAATATACTCAAATGTACTAAATTCAATAATATTATAACTAGTTAGTACACAATCATTCATTGTGTATCTAATTTGATGATTAGGCATTATGTTTTTGTGTTATTTAAGTATTATACTCATCTATTTTTTCATATTATGAATAGTGATATTAGATTAATTTAAATTTTTGCTTAATTTAATTTTTTCAATGATATTATAATAATGAAATTTATCACTATTTAGTGCAAAGTTACTTTTTTTGTATCTTACTTGATTACGAATTTACATGTAATAGTATTATATTAAGTACTATAGTTATCTACTTAATGAGATTATGATAAGTAATAATAAATTAGTGTGAATTTTCACATAATTTTGTAAAATTTATCCACTTTCTATTACATTTAAGCATGAGAGGATAAGTAATAGTATTATACTAAGTACTTTAGTAAATTAATTTATCACAATATACTCAAATATAAATTAATTCTATTTTTTTATTAATTAGTGCAAAGTCCTTATTTAAAACTAACTGAACCATAAGACAATTTGTAATAATATTATAAATACTTTAGTCACTTGCTTTGCCATATTATAATCAAATATATTAAATTAATTTCGTTTTTTACTAATTAGTGCAAAATAATTCAATTTAATTCTAATTTAACTACAAACTAACTTTTTAAAGTGTTATACTAAGTACTCTAGTCACCTACATTGTCACAATACTTAAATATATTAAATTAATCTTATTTTTCTAATTAGTTCAAAGTCATTTAATTTAAATTAATTTGACTGTTAGATAATATATAAATAGTGTTATAATCACTTATTTTGTGACATTATAATGAAAAAGATTAAATTACTTATATTTCTCATTAATTAGTTCAAAGTCATTTAATCTATTTCCTTCAAAAAATAAATTATTCAATATATATCTAATTTGACTATTAGGCAATATTTTATATTGTTAAACAAGATATATATGTATATTATTTTAGTTACCTTTTTATTATTTAATTTATACCTATCTTAATAAGTTAACAAGGATTAGTTTATTGTGTGATAAACAATAATTTTGTTTTATGATTTTCTAGAATATATATATATATATATATATATGTAGTTATTGACTAATTTTGAGCAGTTAACCAAGATTAAATTGTCATTTTCTAAAATATTTATTTTAAACAATATCAAAAAACTTAATTTATTTATGTTGTATGACTATTTTAGTATGTATATATCAGATACATATTACATCCTAAATTATCATTTAGCCTTTTTTTTTAATGCAGCATTTAAAGTTCTTTATATGACTAATATTATAAGTATTACTATAATTTTATTACATTGTTAAATAATATCATTCACAGTGTCATTATTAAAACTAATATTTCAAATATATAAAAATGAGGACAGACCCATTCATATTTTATTAAATGGGGTTATTGTGAGCAAGAGTGCTTGCTAGCCTTACTCATCATTTTACTTAAGTTGGGCAAAACTGACTCAAGAATGTATAAAATATGCCAAAACCAGTGAATTGGCTAAATAAATTGAGCATTATGAACGTCTAGCTATCCTTAATCAACTCATCTCATTAATCAATTGTTTTCTAATAAATAATTGTTAATTATATATGAGATTATGATTAATAATAATAGATTCATGTTCATTTTCACTTACTTTTATATAATTCATATACTTTGTATTTAATTTAGGTATTTGTGCTATACTAAATATTATAGTCAATTTGTGTTAATAAACTCAATTATGTTAAATAAATAAAGTTTATAATTTATTAATGCACAATTATTTTGTATATAATTTAATCATGATGTAATATGTATTAGCATTATTATTATAAGTATTATATTTCCCTATTTAGTAATACTATGTAAATGATATTAGATTAGTTTGAATTATTACTTAAATTTATAAATTATCCTATATTTTTCAAATAATTTTAGAACGAGACAATGTGCAATAGAATTAAAGTAATTACTCTAGTGACTTAATCTAAAGAAGCAACTTGTCCTGTCATCAGGTCCATCGCTACTGTTTGTGGGAACTATGAAAAAGAGAGTTGCAATCGTCAAATAGAAATAGCACAAGAAAGATTCATATGTAGCTTAGATTGCATAAATTATAAATTCATAAAAAGTATTAGAAAAGTAATAATCATACATAGCCTGTGCAAACACCAAATGTGCTAGAGAAACGCGTCATTTTAAATATTCAAACCAAAAGCAAAGATTTTCCACTTCAAGCACGTCCATTGAGTTCATGCCAATAACAAAGTGGTCGATGCAACTTGGAAGGCCAATCATTTATATGTCTATTAATTTTATTGTAGAACTCCAAATAGCAGAAGCCACTATATACAAGTCCATAACTACACATCACCGTTAGAAATGCTTTATAAGGAAACCAACTTTGAGATGTAAAAATCTTTTGGATTTAATACATGAGGTAGCTACTTTTTGGATTTGAAAAATTTATAAAATATGTATATATATATATCTATATATATATCATTGTATTTTCTTTCTAATTTCGACTATGGCGACTTTTATCATCCAATCACCAAAAATTCTATCGGCTCTCAATAAAATTGTCTTCTGAAGCACTTTATTTCCATTGCGAGGAATATAATGACAAGAACCATGACTAATAATATCATGAAAAAAAAAACCTTCGCAAATAGCTAAAAATTCACAGCCACTTCCACTGAAAAATTCTCATAGATAAGCTTTACTTTAGACAATTGACTTACCAAAACACCGTCATATTGTGCCGTACCACTACAACTCCAATTCATTAAAATCCTTTTCCTATAAGTAACGCAATATCAGATTTTTGCAAACACTACTTGTTCCACATTGTTGTGCGGTCTAAAATCCTAAGGTCGCATAAGGGTTATATGCGACCTCCTCCGTGAAGGTTATATACGACCTCCTCCGTGATGGCTATATGCGACCTCTTCCACAGGTTTTGTGCGACCTTCTCCGTGCAGTTTGCCTTGTCAAACAGGAAACCTATAAGAAGAGGGAAACACGTAAATGCTGTAAAGGAAACCTACAAGAAGAGGGAAACAAGTAAATGCTATGGAAGAAACCTACAAGGAAAGGGAAACTGAAGTATCCTATTTGTGATCAACTAGTTGTCCGTTTTGAATGATTATCTAATTATATTATCCAGTTGTATAGTTACCCGTTTATACGATTAGAATCCTAGGGACATAAGGTTACCTTTGCCTATATAAGGGGGGCTCTATGTTCCGAAGGATAATTCCAAGTTTGAGTAATTCAAAGGTTAGAGTATTCCAAGCTTTGGGTAGTCTTAGTTTTTAGTATTTTCAATAGCTTTTCAGTCTTTCGAATTTCCAGACGATATTGTAACCTTGAGTGTTCGTTATTCTTCATAAAATAGTGAGAAAACAGTGGACGTAGGCTCATCTTTTTCGGGGCTGAACCACTATAAAATCCTCTCTTATTTTTTGCTTTGATTATTGATTCAATTCACACAAGCCACATCTCTTGATTTTTTCTAAATTTATTGTTGATAAAACCTCCATCAACAATTGGCGCTAGAAGGAGGGCTATTCCGGCAGAAAAATTTGTCAAATTCCACCTTTTAAATAATGGCAAACACTAGAAACACTACCAGAGTCACCGGGACTAGCCAAAACTAACCTCAGAGTACTGCTGCTACACAAGCGACCCCTGCTCCGGATCAGCCTACTATGACGGCAACAGAGAACCTATCCCAGAGACAGGATCGCATGGAGGAAACGCTCGTGAACCTTCAGCAAGTCACTAACCAGATCAATGACACTCTGCGACGACTTGCTGAAGGGCAGATGGTGACCCCACCATAACATGAAAGTCCCAAAGAACGTCCTGCTCAATTACCTGAGAAGGGAATACAGATTCTCGAGACGAGAAGACGCGACCAGCCAAGAACTCAGCAGGAGCGTCATGAAGAACGCATCTCCAAAGGGAAAGGCAAGGTCGCAGACTTGCCTCCAGAATCTTGTACGGAGAGTTCAAGTACGAACTGTGGTTGTACACAACCTTCTCGTAAATCCACTAACAACCAGGATCGCTTGAGCAGTGAACAAGGACGATCATCGAGAAGTGTCTTCGAAAGAATCAGCAGGGAGTCAAGACAAGATCCTGCTGACCTAAGACAGTATTTGGAGCGACGACATGGTCATGACCGATCTGTATCGCATCATAGCGACCACAGCCGGTCTCGTCGCACTATGCCACTAGATTCCTCTCATAGGTCGCAGAAGACTCTACCAGACCAGCCCGCTGCGAAACAGGATAACGAACAAAGGTCGCTTATACCACTAGCAAGGAATGATGCTTTCCCTCTGAACGTCGACGTTCACAATTTAAGGATCGCATTAGATGCACTTGCTGGATGGGATGATGAGCTCGCTGATGGGTATCGCCAGTCGCCATTCAGTGAGGAGGTTCGAGCTGCAGCCCTTCCCACCGGATTCAGACTTCCCACCATCAATACTTTTGATGGAAAGACTGATCCACAGGACCATATGGATCACTTCAGCGACTTGATGGAACTTCATCGGGTTAGTGATCATGCACGCTGCAGATGTTTCACTGTAACACTCTCAGGAGCGGCAAAGAAGTGGTTTCGAGGACTCAAACCCGGTTTGATTTTGTCCTGGTAACAACTACAGACGGCGTTTTTGAGACAATTTCAGGCCGCAAAGAATTTCACTGTTCTGCTTGTCAGTTTGTCCGCAATCTGCCAAGGTCCAGAGGAGACTCTACGGTCTTATCTCAATCAATTCACTACAGAGCTAGCGAAGGTCAACAACCCCCCTGAAGGAGGGGTTCTTACTCTTATGATGGCTGGGGTGCGACCAGAAACAAAACTCTGGGAGGAATTGCTTGAACGGGAATGTAGGACTCTCGAAGACTTCTACCGAAGAGTCGGTCGACATCTAAGGTTAGAGTCTTCACGTGAGAATCATCAAAAGACCAAAAAAGGAGGAAAGACAGATGCGGCAAAGGTTGCGGTCATCACCGACAATGACAGTAATAAGAAAAACAAGAGGAATAATGAACCGGCAAGTGAGAATCAGCCTAGACCTAAAAGACAGGAGATTTCAAAAGCTCCCATGAGGTTCAACAATCACACCGAGTTAAACGCTTCCATAGATCATATCTATGCGGTCACAAACCAAAAGGAGCGATACCGTCAACCGGGACCGATGAAGCGAGACAGGACAAAGCGCGACCCCAACAAGTTCTGCTGGTATCACAATGATATTGGGCATGATACTAATGATTGATTTGCCCTGAAAGATGAAATCGAAAGGCTGATTAGAGAGGGACGATTGCGGCAGTATACCAGGCAGAGCGATGAAAAGCGAGAAGAAGACCAATAGCGACCTCCAGAAATTCAGCGTGAGGTGCGAACTATTTTTGGAGGGCCGCATGTTGGAGGAGATTCCAAGCGAGCATAGGATAGATACGCACGAGAAGCTCGACAGTAGCCGTTAACCAACGTCATGCACCTTGATCAGCGACCACGCAAGCTTCAGCGAGTACCGGAAATAGATATTACCTTCACAGAGCAAGATGCAAAGGAAGTCCATTATCCCCATAATGACGCGCTGGTCATAAAAATTAACTGTGGAAGCACACAGTTGTGGCGAGTATTGGTCGACAACGGAAGTGCTGTAGATATTCTATACTTCGATGCCTTCAAGAAGATGGGGTTGAATGAGAGCGACCTGAAGCCTGCCGCCGCTCCACTCTATGGTTTTACTGGAGACAGCCTGATGCCTATGGGCATGATTGAACTGATGGTCAGCGTTGGGACCTTCCCAAGGGTTTCATCAATAATGACCCAGTTTTTGGTAGTAGATTGCCCATCTGCCTTTAACGCTGTCCTAGGAAGACCAACATTAAGGGAACTTCGAGCTGTCACCTCGATTTATCATCTAACGATGAAGTTCCCAACCCAACATGGTGTAGGTGAGGTGCGAGGAAATCAGTATGATGCGAGGACTTGCTATAACAACTCGCTGAAACTCGCAGCAAAAGATGCGACGTCCCGCACAATGATGGTCCACCTGCCAGAGGAAGCGATCAGAGTGTCGGTCACAGTAGCAGATGAAGCGTCAATCGTGGCAGCGGATCAAGCGTCAATCGTGGCCGCAGATGAAGCGTCAATCGTGGTAGCGGATGAAGCGTCAGTCGTGGCCGCGGATAAAACATCAGCTGAAGCAGCGAGCAAAGCGTCAGT
>JXTB01000026.1:461252-482704 GCA_002914805.1 Parasponia andersonii
TGATATTTATAACCGAGGTACCGTTAGATCGCAGCCGTAGATCAGAGAATTTGAATTTTAAATCTGAAGGCTGAAGATTGCGCGGGATTTGATTCTATCCGAAAAGTCAGGATTGTTTAAAATTTGAAAAGATTTGGTTTCAAAAGAGTGACGGTTGATATCAATCAGACTTCCTCAAATTTCGCTCTTTCTTATAAAAGGCTACACGTGTTCCGTTCTGACAGAAAAAAAGATACGAGTGATCTTAAAAGATGAGATTTGGAATCTGACGGATCTTCGACTACTCAGACCACAAGTTTAAGTTATGACATCACAAGGTCGCACGGTAATTGGAAGCTCCATTTCGTCCTAAAGAACTAATGGAGCTGGGGGGCAATTGTTGTGCGGTCTAAAATCCTAAGGTCGCATAAGGGGTATATGCGACCTCCTTCGTGAAGGTTATATGCGACCTCCTCCGTGATGGTTATATGCGACCTCTTCCACAGGTTTTGTGCGACCTTCTCCGTGCAGTTTGCCTTGTCAAACAGGAAACCTATAAGAAGAGGGAAACACGTAAATGCTGTAAAGAAAACCTACAAGAAGAGGGAAACAAGTAAATGCTATAGAAGAAACCTACAAGGAAAGGGAAACTGAAGTATCCTATTTGTGATCAACTAGTTATCCGTTTTGAATGATTATCTAATTATATTATCCAGTTGTATAGTTACCCGTTTATACGATTAGAATCCTAGGGACATAAAGTTACCTTTGCCTATATAAGGGGGGCTTTATATTCCGAAGGATAATTCTAAGTTTGAGTAATTCAAAGGTTAGAGTATTCCAAGCTTTGGGTAGTCTTAGTTTTTAGTATTTTCAATAACTTTTCAGTCTTTCCAATTTCCAGACGATATTGTAACCTTGAGTGTTCGTTATTTTTCATAAAATAGTGAGAAAACAGTGGACGTAGGCTCATCTTTTTTGGGGCTGAATCACTATAAAATCCTCTCTTCTTTTTTGCTTTGATTATTGATTCAATTCACACAAGCCACATATCTTGATTTTTTCTAAATTTATTGTTGATAAAACCTCCATCAACACACATATATAGAATATTCAAGCCTTCAACACGAGAAAATCTAGCGAATTATGGATAAATACCACTCACAAATAAATAAATAAGTAAATATATATATATATGTATACGTATGAATATCAACTTCGACCACATTTCATTCATGTACCCTATCTTGGACTTCCTATTTATGTGCATTATTGTGTAAGACTAACGATATGATATGTACGAGTATAAAGAGGAAGTAAGATAAAACATGATTTAAAAAAAGTCTTTTTAATACAAAAATTCTGAAATCGAAACAATAAGTAAAATTAAATTAATCCTGAATTGTGTTTTCGGAGCAAAATCTCCACTAATATTAGTTCTATTAGAAAAAAATGTATTACAATTAAATTTTATTCTTTTATTTGTAATTTTTAAGTATTTATTTTTATAAAATTTTGTTTCAGGTAAATCATCTTAATCTTGACACTTATGAAAACATGTTCATCTTAATAGGAATAGAATTGAAAATAATGAAAAATTATTATTAAAAAAAATTGAATTATTATTTTCGTTCAAAAAAAATAAGAAATTAATTTTTTTTTTTTTATAATTCCGATATGAATTTTATATGTAATTTTGAAACTACCTGAGACAAGTGCACTATTTTTATGATTATGTAACTGGATTTTATATGTAATTATGCAGTGCACTAATTTTATAGTTCTAATATGAATTTTATATGTAATTGTGCAGTGCACTATTTTTATAGTTCCAAAATACGAATTTTTTTATGTAGTTGTGCAACTATTTGAGACAAGTGCACTATCTTCAACTTTCATGCATTTCTACATATAATCTACTCAGTAATATATACAAGAATTATTCAAGGAAAAAAAAAGGTAACAAATTCAGCAATTCACCAGCTTCCAAACTAAGGGAATAAGTAAAATGGTTTCAGATAGATCTACTTTTTATTTATGTAGTTTTTAATATCTATCTGAAAGCCTTATATAACTGAAGGTTATTTTGCCAAAAACCCTTGTGAAAAACGTATAGAACAGTAAATTTAAAAAAAAAAAAAAAAAAAAAAAGAAAAAAGGAAAAATTGATATGTTTGATACTGTGGAACATTCCTCCTGTTGAGCTTCCCAGATCTCTTTCTCAGAAGAATAATCGTGCCAAAAATATGTCTCATTACAGCCCTAAGCATCATACTTGTATGAAACGATGATAATGTAACTGGAAATCGAGTTTGTCGTAAGTAAAACTAGAAGAATGGGAAGAAAAATTAATCACTCAATTGGAATTCTTGTTGATAGTTCCATTCACGATGCAGCGAATGGTGTTCTGTAAGCAATGAATCGATGCATCCTCCTCAGGTTAAAGACAGAAGCAAATTATACCTTCGTATCTTTTCCTGTGCTCTTATTGTTAAGAACTTCACTCTCTATAAAGCTACTGGAAGCATCACCTGTTTTCAGGCTCCTTTCCACAGTTCCACGGTTATGACTTCCAGAACCAACTTCCTCGTCAAAGCGTTTGCTTCGCTCAGCATCTTCATCCGCAACATCAGCACGGTGATCCTCTTCTTTGTCACCCCTTCAGTACAAATTGAGACACACATGGTTATAATTGTCACTCTACTAGCATGAAAGGAAGAGCCGAAACGAGCATATGAAAAGCATAGAATCAGAAACCAACAGTGGCAAAGCAAATTCATGCCATTACATGAAGCACAAAACCCTTGTCAGATTAGAAGAGGCATGAGCATATGATCATAGTTCGTTCAATTTAATGGTCATGTAAAACAAGAACATTAATGAACTGAGTTTAGTCATTAGATTAGAACTCGCTAAATTCCTATCCAAGCCTCTCTATATTTCTACAGAGAAATTAAGAACACTTACCCCGAGTAGATAACAAGGCCAACAGTAACAGCAGCAAATGCCAAGAAGTACAGCCAATCGACCTATAGAGAAGGCAGTGACACATTATATTACAAAAATTCTATGATTCTTTTGTCTTTCAACAAGTTAGCACCAAAGTTTGTTAAAAATATAAATAATGACGTTGACACCAATTTGAAAAGCTCACAAACCTTCTCATGGTAAGCAAAGATGCGAATTACGACAGCCCACATGTCTGATGTCAGCAAAGACAGGTTTAGCATTGTGGACCCATTTATCTGCAAGACATGCACGGATTTCACTACGGGTTAAAAGATATTATTTACTCATTTCATAAAAAGGCTAAAGATCAAGGTTAATCTAATCACTAGTTTAACCCATGAAACAAGGCTTAGAGACTTCAATTACCTAATACATGCCTAAAGACGGATCATATTATGCAAGCATCAATCTGGGTTTAAGAGTCTAGGAATAATAACTGTCTAGTGCCAATGATCCATATGAGGAAAGAGAAACACAAAAAGGAGCAACCTCGTTGGAAAAGAGTAGGACAGAGTGAAAGCAACTTGGTGCAATGAGGTTTAACACTCGAAATAAAGCAAGAATAACAGACAAAACCATTTTTCTAACATCATGATATGCTCAAACCTAGAAAATTGGTCATAAAGAAACCAGAGGAGAAAAAAAATGGACAAATAAACAAATGAAGAATAATATTTCAATTAGCTCTGAATTTTTTGTTCACGTCAATTACTGTTCAGAAATTCAGTGAAGTTTAATCCATGAGCAACATATTCTTTCACACTTATGGGTGGAAATAATCAAATAGGGAAACCTAGGTAGTCTGAATACTTATGGGTGGAAAAAATCAAATAGGGAAACCTAGGTAGTCTGAATACATACCTTAAGCAAGATTGGTACTAAAGAGTAAAAGAGAAACATGGCCAATGAGAATCCAACAAAAGGAAGAGCCTGCAATTCAAAACATCAACAAAATCATGTTAAAAGTCATGCAATTGGATTATATAAGAATATTCCCACTTATATACTAGGGAGTAAATTATCCACTTCTGTTGTACTTTTCCTCTTGAAAGATTTTTTCGATTTATATTCTTTAATTCATCAGTTTGTAGGAGCAAAACTTCATAGACTTTTCAGAGAATACGTTCAAATTCTATTAAATGTTTAACTGGAAATCTTTTTAGAGCTGTGTTACAAGCTGGAACTTGGTCTCACAGATTGACTTGTTGCCTTTCTAATACAAGTTCAAGTCCTAAGACCAATGATGATGAAATTGAAAAATTACCACATGATGTTTAGAGAGAGAGAGGGACTTACTGCTCCAGCTGACCAATGAATAGATTTGAGATTGTCACGCTCTAAGATGCTTCTGTGCAAATCATTAAGGGCTAAGCTTGATAACAAAACCATATAACTACATAACTTACATATTTAGATGGAAAAAGTATTTTTAAAATTACATTAATGATACTTATGTACCTTTAGATGATAGTTGACACTACTCATGGTCAAAGGACGTCATATAGACATTAGCAAATAGAAATATGATCATCTCCTATTATCTATGCGATTAGGATTATTCTAGGGCCTAGGTTTGATTTGGTTAGAGCTTATCTTTGGATTACCTAATTTCAGTTAGCACTGGTACCTATCTTTAAATATCGCCAGCACTATATTTTGTTTTGCTATTGGAAATATCCAAGATTACAGTACTCTCTCCCCCTCTTGGATTTTCTTACCTCCCATATATTTCTATCTCTATCTGTAAACTCCCTATTTTCTCTACCAGTTACATTAGACCACTTAATAAACAACTAAACAATATCTTATTGTACTGACCATAGGAAGTCCCTAGATTCATCAATAACAAAACTCAGAAGAAAAAATAAATGCCAGAAATTAGACTTAAGGATACACTTGGATAGCACTGATAATGGCACCAAAGAGGCCAAGCATTGACATGAGTTCAATCCTGTCAGCACTCTTTACAAGAAACTCCTGCAAGGATATGAGAATCAAGTATTAACTATAAGAAATGTTGATCAAGTACCAAGAAAAGGAGGAGAATCATCAAGTCTAACTAGAGAACTTTTCCTTTCAGCCTCAAAGTGATGAAATGACAGAAAAAACATTCAATTATTGACCATAAATTCTTAAAACCGTAAAAACAGAAAATTCTTACATCCAAAGGAATTCATCTGACCCCAAAAATTTGAGAGATTACTAGAAAAAGAGAAAAAAAAAAAAAAGAAGTAAACAAAACAATTATCTTGGGGTATGAGAGACATTTTAAAGTTGTGTAAAAACAAATGTATCAACAGACAGATGAGTTTTTGCATTGCTTCCATGGCCATTTGAAAAGTGAAGGAAAGGGATATCTTCTAAAAGTGGTGACATAACGAAGGAAAGGGATATCTTTTAAAAGAGGCGAAATAATAAATCAAATGATTAATGGATCATAGAGTCAACCTTGAGAAGAAATACAGAATAGGAGAGAGAAATAGAGAAACTTGGAGAGAAAGGGTAACACAAAGCTGTTAATAAAAGATAGGACTGACACGAGAAGAGGGATAACAGAGAAGGCCAGAAGGGAAGCAAGTACAAGGATATGGAAAAGGAAAATCGCTACAAAATCAAGATATAAAGAGGGAAACATAGTTATGTGCCACTCCAAAGCCGCATCCATAACAATCATTGTTTCACTATGTTTCCCATACTTGTCTTAAATAAGGGATAAGGATGTCACATCATCATGTTCTTTTTTAGCTAGCACGACATCGTAGTTACAATTTCACAAATATTTCACGTGATTTACTGCACCATTAAAAGAATTATATTCACTTACCTCACTGACATTACTGACAGCATAGAGTGTAGCACCAGCTATAACAAGCACATCCCCTTTACTCGGGTTGCTTCCACCTAGAAGCCAAAAATAGTGCATAGAGCATCAGATAACTAATTCTTAAAAGACAGACGTATACAAACACTTGCGCAACGGAGTGTCTGCATGTGACAAGGAAATATAAAAATAAACCATTAATTACTCTGTTGGTCCTAAATTATTGAAAAGGCCCCATTTTAGTTCCTAAGCTGTTGAAAAAGTCTCATTTTGCTCTCAAAAATTTTAAAGTTGTTCTCCCTTAGTGTATGGATACTTACTCCATTCAGAATCTGTTAACTTTAAGGGCACATAAGTAATATCATATAAGAATTAGTTTTAGTATTGAACCCTAGATTATTGAAAAAATTCTTTTAGTCCCTTTCCATAAAACGTTTCATAAAAAATGTTAAAGAGGACTAATGTGGTTCACTGCTCTTAATTTTAAAGTTCCAAGGATTATTAGACTTTCGCAATAGTTTAGGGATCAAGTAAACAATTAGTCCAAAAATAAATGAAACTTGAAGAACATAGTTAGCAACAAAGACAAATTACCTGCTCTGTCACTTCCATGCACATCGGAAAAAACAACAGTAACAAGGCCAGCAATACAGACAACCACACCAGTTATCTTTCTGTATCTATACTTTGTTTTCAAGAAAAGCCATGTGAGAAGCATTACAGATGGAATGGACCAACAATCAAGCAACATTACACTTGTAATAGATGTATACTGATAGGCCTTCACCACTGCACATAAATGACAAGTAAATCAGAACTCATTGTTATTGTAGCGACTGTTTAGAAAAATCGTTTCTTTTAGTGGTGGTGGGGGGAGAAAAAGACTACTTTTCAAACACAATAATCATTGGTAAGAGAAGTATGACTAGGTCACAAAGTTAGTGGTAGCTGTTGTTTCTTTTAAAAAGTAAACAACTACAGTTTTGATCAATTAGTCAAAATCTTTTGAACGATCTTGCTTGGAGGTGTGCTGAAACACAGACGCTTAGCATGTAATTTAAAGCAGAAAGGTTAGTAACCAACTTTGAACTGAAATACCACAAGGAAAAAATATGTTATACGTATGCAATGCAACATATATAAGACAAAACGGAAAAAAGAAAAAAGAAAAAAGAAAAAAGAAAGAAGGAACGAAAAAGAAAAACAGACCTCAAATGGAAAAGAATATCGACTTTGATCAGTTGAGTTGGGTAAATTCAGTTTTAATATGTGTAGTAAAGTCTCAGGGTTCAGCAATTGAAAGTATATGTCAATTAAGGACACACATTTGTGCACACACCATGGAAACATTATATAATTTCTAAAACGATGACCAGAACTTGCTGGGACAGCAGCCTCATGTGCACTTTAAAAGATTCAATACTGATATACTCACCTAGAAAATTGGCCTCAACGTCTACCACTCCAAGAAGTACATAATAATACCATTTTGACTGCACAAATTGAATAGAGCAATGGTTATGAGGTATTTAATATAATGGGAGAATAAACAAACAAGAAAGGAAGACAGCTGTCTCCTTGTTTTTCATTTCACACCATCACATCTTGGGAGAGTTATCCAGGACTTGATTTTAGGTTCTTCAGTTCCTTCTATCACTAAGTTTCTCAGAACATGAGATTTCTAGGTATTCATTAACTCCAACAAGAACAAAGGAATCACTCAAAGGCACAGAAATTTAATGACGTCAACTTGAACAGTGTCAAGTATATGAACAAGCCATACAGATTCATGTTTTATTTTCCAACTTCGCGTCTATATTTATCGTCTTTCCCAACTTTTCTCTTTATCTGAATAACAACACTAAACGTGGTTGATAATTTGGACTAATCTTTCAAATCCAGATCATGATTTTAATTGCATATACTCAGTGATAAATGACTAATTCCACATACTCAGCATAATTGAACAGTTTGTTTCCTAATCTGTATGTGGCCCCTTATGCATAATGGACTACAAGACATAGCTTTCATTACCGAAACCACAGTTTGGTAGGTAACATGTGACAAGTTGAAGTTCTCTGAGTATTTGACTTTACAGGATGTCCTCTTAAATTGTCATAGCCACAAGGTCTTCATCCACTGCTAAATCAAAGTAAATGAAATTTTATAGAATCCACCATTTGGAGGTTCTTCAGACATCCAGGTTATGAGTTTAAAATATAAACATTAAACTGTATTTTGTAAGCTACCTCAGCAAATTTTCCCCATCAAAAAGATGTATAGAGAATCACCATTTTCTGATCCAAGGACTGACTATAAGTGAAAGAACTAAAATCCATCAAATAAGTTCTTGCAATCAAAATCAAGTATTCAACCATGCATAATCAAGTATATCAATGTAAAGCAACTAAATGATGCGACAAGCAACCTTAAGTGGTTCCTTCCGATAAAGCATAATACTTCCATAGACAATAGCCAAAAGCACGTAGTTCAGAAACGACTGCGAAGTTGGTGCATCAATTCCTACAAAAACAGAAAGATTTATTAGTTAAATCACACTCTCAAACAGAAAACATGAGCCTATTTGGTGAAAAGGGGCTTGAAACATATAAATATATATTAAAATCTCAGATATAATTCATAACAATGAGATTTAGGATATTACCTTATGGTAATCAAAATCTCAAAAGAGTAAAATGAAGTTGACGAAAGTTGGTACTCAGTTGAATATTTCATACAAAATTCTATAGTGACTATATAACACAATTATTGAAGACCGACCAAATTCCAATTATATTGAAGCATAAAGTTCTGTAAAGCAGAGAGACAAAATGATGTTCAAGTGAAAGTACAACTAGAGAGACAAGGCAAAAACCTTTTTTGGAGAGTTCAGAAGATGAAAAACCAGTCGAAGTGATCAAAAGTGAGAGAAACTGCCCCAACCCAAGACCTATCAATGTCTTCTTCGTCCAAAACTCTTTGGAGGTCACCATTTTCTTCTAGTGGCACAAAACCGTCCAAGCAAAAATGCAAATCCCAAAAGACCCTCAAAAAAGAACGGCTTTAAGAATCCAATTACGAAAAAGTTCAAAGACCCATTTGCAGGGACTCCATTGATGAGTGCCTGAAAGGTTTGCAGAGTCTAGTTTTTGATTAAATATCAAATAAAGGAAAAAGAATTTTCCATTTCGAGTGAAATGAAAGTGAGCTTTGAAACAGAGTCTTGTTCTATGAAAACCCACAAATCGCAATGAAGCAACGGTTCAGCGAAGTTCCCAAAATTCCACAATGAGAGTGTTTACAATTACAGCCGTTGAATGTTGGAGAATGTAATCAAAGTTGACATATTACCACTTTGGGTTTTTTCTTTCTTTACTTCTTTTTGCCAACAATCATTTCTTCAAAACTATAAAAAATAAAAAAAAAATACAATAAAAGGTTATGAAATTGATTAATATTTTAATTATAATTAAAGCGGTAAGATCAACTCAGGTACAGCCCAACCTGCCGTAAGTCCTATTTCTCTTACCAATAAAACTGAGTCATGTTCAAATGTGAATATGTAGTAGGTTAATTTTGCTACACTGACCAATCGATACGACATGATCTCTGTGGGGCCTACATAAATAGAGGGTTGTGATCACTAGCGCGACTAATCACAATTATCTATTAACTTGTTTTCTAAATGAGATAGCTGAGATGTGGCAGACTTGATTTTCAAATGAGCCTATACCAACACATGTTGATATCTGTCCGGTATAACTAGGGTGACTAATCCTAACACAACTCATGATAAAGAAGTTGATTATTACTCCTTATTTTCTTCAATAGAAAAATGATTCTTATTGTTGTGTTCTTGGCGATATTAATTAGTGTTAAAAAAAACTTGGCATTGTAATTTATCCCATATTCTTTTAATTATTTATTTCGTATCAAAGAAAGCACTAATTATGAGGAAATAATCTGACAATATTAAGAAAGTCTATCAATAGTGGATATTTCATAACCAATGGATCTTCAAACATTTCTTTTCATATTTACATGCTTTTTTTTTATTTTATTATAATTTAATATTTAGAAAAGGTTCCTATCATAAGAATCTTCTTAATTACTTTTATTATTTGATGCTTATAGTTTAGAATTTTATTCACATGAGATTTGTTGATTTAAATTTCTAATGATTTTCATGCCAAAATTAGAAACAAACATTTATGTATATGTATAGTATGTGTACCTACTTATAAATGTAGGTTGCGTATAAGCATAAATAAGAAAGATTCTCAAGCAAGTGCATGAGCTATAGAGAGTACCATAAAATACCCCTGCCAGTAAAGTAGTACATATAGAAACATCGTTGACGTTGTTAATCAAATAAACAATAATGCAATGCATTGTGTAACATGTGGGTCCTATATGGCAAGGTTATAAGCCGAAGTGATTGGGTCAGAAGGCTTAATGCATAAGCCTTTTTGACTTGATTCCCTCAACATGTGTGTTTGGTAGTGGCCAGGGCATAAAGATAAGGGAATAGTTACGTCCCCAGTTCGCA
Organism: Parasponia andersonii; assembly: GCA_002914805.1. Lineage (NCBI taxonomy): Eukaryota > Viridiplantae > Streptophyta > Magnoliopsida > Rosales > Cannabaceae > Trema > Trema andersonii. The sequence continues at coordinate 471,611 of JXTB01000026.1, forward strand.
AAAGCCGGAAAGAAAAGGACAGAAAGCCTCTTTTTTAAAGTGTGCTTGGTTTGTTGAGTGTGAAATGTAATGAAATATTGGATGTCAATACTTGATGTCATGGCTAGCTTGTGCATAACTAAGGAGTTTGGCCTTTTCTCTTCTTCAAACTCTTTTGGCCAAATCCAAACTCTATCTCCTCTTCTCATCTATTTCTTTATTATAATACATCGTCTCATCATCAATTTCTCTCGAATTTTTAAAAGAGGTACTCGTATTGCATGAGTTACAAATAAGTTGTAAATTTCCACCTTCTGTTCATTTCCATCCACCAAAAGGACGATATTTTTGATGTGGTAGGTTAGGATCCATTACCAGAAGGTAACAATATAATAATAACACGTGGGAGGAATTGTTGTAGTCTTTATGAAACAAACCTTTTGTTTGCCAAAGATTAAGGGGAAAAAAAAATGAAAACTTGATTTGGGCGAGTTTTAAAAGGTTTAGTACAAGGTTTGAGCTATAGACAAATGACTTTGTCTCAAAATATTATGATCTGGCAATGATAAAGGAGACAGTATTAGATATGCTAGGCCTTTGATCTATGCTCTAGTTTGGTTCCTAAATATTATAACTAACATTAAGATTCTCGAACTCTTATATTTTTGACTTCTTGTCATGTTCATCATTATTATCTGCGACTTACCTATGTACTTAAGATCGTAATTTCAAATCCCTTGCATTGGGTGCACATTCGGTTTTCATAATTGTGGGACCCGTTCCCGAGCCTTATGCCACGTAGAAGGCCACGCGGATCGCACGTGATCTCACAATCGGCCATTGGGCCGTCCGAGGTTAGGGCCGAGTCCATTACTGACCCCAGACGGTTTGGCCAGTCTGACCCCAACCTCGACAGCTGGGGGTCGGAAGCCCTAAGGGTCTGCCGTCTGGGAACAGCGGCCCTTACCTCAACAGTCGGGAGGGTTAGAAGCCCCAAGGGTTTTCTGACCGGATACAGTGGAAAGCGATTCTGGGTAGGTGTGTACCAGGGACAAGCCGTCCTGACAGAACGGTGATTTACCCATATCTTACTTCTGATAGATTGAAGCCGAAAGAGGCGGCGAAAATCAGGCCATGGCAGCACAGAGGAGATCGCCGAAATCTCGGCCCGTGATTACTGAAAAAGATTTCGAGGTGAAAGGTACTCAGTCCTGAGATTGAGAACCACGCGGTTCACTATCTCAGGATTACATATATAAGAGCCATGAGTTCCCAAGAGGGGCATGTACGCTAAAAAAAAAAAGAAAACAGATATATATAGAAAAGTCTTAAATAAGAAACAGAGAGATTTTCATACTAAAATATTTTCCTTGCTACCCAACACAAAGATAAACCACTGACTTAAGTATCGGAGAGTCTTTGCAGGTAGCCACTCCCGCCTTTCCGATCTTACTTGGAGTTCAGAGGTTTGGGACAGTAAGGACACATGGACAGTTGGAGAATACAGCATCAGCAGTTCGAGGCATGTGGACGGCTGGTGAGAAACCGCTCCAACAGTTTGGCGCGGTCTGTGGGAAGAAGTTGAGCGTGGAAAAAAGAGTAAGAAACTCACGACCACACTCTCCCCGAACAAAAAAGTCATACAACGTCTGATGGCACCCTCAAGAATGACAACCAGGAGCACACGTCCCGACGCCGAAGGAAGCTCCCGAGAAGAACGACCAGATCTAGGGCAGAAGCTGGATCAGATGCTTGCCGCTCTGGCGGAAGCAAACAGAAAGGCAGAGATGGCCCACGAGGCCGTCCTAGGTCTAAGGGACGAGGTCGCAGAGGTATGCAGAGATAATGCTCGCCTCGAGGGTTTGCTGGCAAGTGAAGATAGGACCCAGCGGAGGGAAGATTTCGACGAAGAAGTCCAACAAGAGTTCGGAAGCCAATCGCGGGGAAAAGCTCCCGCCCCATCCGGGTCACGAATGCAGGGGGTACGGCAAAGCCAGTCGAGACCTTTCCAAACCAGGGGGGCAACGGGCAGAAGACACCATGAAAGCCCTGGGGGTACGCCCCCCGACTGGAAGCAAGAGATGATAGCGGAGTTGGGTAGGAGACTCGGCAACCATCATAGCCAGACCCTCGATGATCTGGCAGAACAAACTATGCGAGGCATCAACCGGACGGCCTTCGTTGACTGGATCCAGATGGAACCCAGGCCAAGAGACTTCACGACCCCGACCTTCAGGCCGTTCGAGGGGAAAACTGACTCCCTCGACCACATATACCATTTCCAGTAGAAGATGGCCTTAGAGACCAGGGATGAGGCTGTGACTTGCAAAGTTTTCTCTACGATCCTTGTGGGACCAGCCCTGTTATGGTTCAGGCAGCTCCCAGAAAAGTCCATAAACGGGTTCGAAGACTTCTGTAGACTTTTCCTGAAACAGTACGTAGGTGTCCGAAGATAACAAAAAACCATGCGAGACCTGGGCCGTTTGGAGCAGGCCACAGATGAATCCCCGCAGGAGTGCCTATTGTGTTTCCTCGAGGTAATGTCACTTGTCCATAATGCAGACTCGGTCCAAGCCGCAGGCTCGTTCGTCCGGAGCCTGCAGCCGGGATCAATGTTATCGGACCACCTCATTCTAAATCTTCCGTACGATATGGCGGACGTCCAGGCCAAGTCGGAAGGGGTATTTAGGGTACTGGAAAGCCACCAGAAGGTGCCCAAGACCTCTGCCGTAGTAATAACGACGCCAGTATAACCCCCTCCCCCGCAAGGGATGAAGAGGCCCTCACTGGGCCAAGGGCCGGCCCCGAAGCTGGAAGTCCCCGTCTGAGACGGTCTGGAGGGAGGCAAGAGGAGGAAGACGACCCGTGATCCTCTGCCCAAATACGAGCTCAACATGCCGATCGACATGATATACCTCCAAAACAGGGACAGGGGCATTTTCAAGGACCCACCCAAATCTGGCGTCCCTGAGCATATGAAGAACAGGAACAGGTACTGCCAGTTCTACAAAGACTTCGGGCACGACACTGTCCACTGCCGCAATCTTTATGCACAGGTCATGTTGGCGATCCATGCTGGCAGGTTGAAGCAGTACGTGAAAACCGATGAAGCCCAGCCGTGGCAAGACATTGCCAGGACTGAGAAAGGGAAGCAGGCCCAGGCCTCTGGGTCGGGAGAGCAGACCCTTAGGATAGTGCCGACCATTGTGGGCAGGCCAGAGCCGACCCACGATCAAGAGGAAAAAGAAAAATGCCTCAAAAGATCGAGGGCAGGGCGAAGCGCTTGAGGGGGATGGGACACTCCGTCAACCACTTGATGTCGGGAGAAGGCCGCGCGTCCACCGCCCCCATCGTTTTTACCCAGCAAGATCTAACCACGGTACGCCATCCTCATGACGATCCCTTGGTGATCAAACTGCAGATCGGCTCCGCATTGGTTGGAAGGATCTTGGTCGATGGTGGAAGTAGTGTCGATATCCTATTTCTCAACACATTCGAGAATATGGGTCTGGATAGGAGCGCACTTAGGCCAACCTGTCAACCGCTTTTCGCTTTCGACAGTATAAGGGTCTGCCCTTTGGACGTCGTGACCTTTAATATCTGCACAGCCGAGAGATGCTTGGACGTGGATTTCGTCGTCATTGATTGCCAGTCTTCCTTCAATGTCATCATAAGAAGGGGATGGATCCACGCCATGCATGGGGTCGCTTCCACCCTCCATCAGGTCTTAAGATGTCAGTCAAAGGATGGCATGTACACGATTGACATCAAGGGGGACCAGGCCTCTGCAAGGAAATGCTTTTCGGCCGCCCTGAGTGAAGCCGACGCGAGCGCAAGTGCCACAGCCAGAGATGGATAGCAATCAAAGGACCGCCTACTAGCATACATGAGGCAAATCGAAGAAGAATCTGACGGTCCATAATCCACGATTGAAGAGCTGGTAGCGGTCCCTTTGAAAGAGGAAGAACCGGCGAAGGTGATCCTAATCGGAGCCTTATTACCCGAGGAGCAAAAGAATGAAATGTTGGGATTCTTAAAGCGGAATGAGGACGTCTTTGCGTAGTCCCACGATGATATGCCAGGGATAGACCCCACACACTCCTGTCACCGACTGAATATAGACCCCCATTTCCCCTCGGTCAGGCAGAAACCCCGAAGATTTACACCAGAGAAAAATAGGGCGATCAATAAGGAGGTAGAAAAGCTACTGGAGAGCAGTCTAATTAGGGAATGCGTATACCCGCAGTGGGTTTCTAACCCGGTAGTGGTGAAAAAGAAAAACGGCGACGACCGTATTTGCATAGATTTCACCAACATGAATAAGGCCTGCCCAAAGGATAGTTTCTCCTACCAAGAATCGACCAAATGGTAGACGCGACGGCGGGATTCAACAAGATGAGCTTTCTAGATGCCTACTCCGGATACAACCAGATCCCCCTGTATGCGGAAGACCAGATCCACATGGCTTTTATCACAGAGTGAGGTTTGTACTGCTACAAGCGAATGCCGTTTGGCCTGAAAAACACCGGGGCAACTTACCAAAGGTTCATGAATAAGATATTCGCCCGGCTGCTAGGAAAGACTATGGAAGTCTACATCGATGACATGGTCGTGAAGAGCAGGGAGGAGTCAGACCATCTGAGGCATCTAGATGAATGCTTTCAGATTCTTAGGCAGCATCAGATGCATCTGAATCCCAAGAAGTGCGCATTTGGGGTATCCTCTGGGCAATTCTTGGGACATATCGTGAGCCGGAGGGGTATTGAAGCAAATCCGACCCAGCTGACCTCGATCGCGAATGTGCAGAGGCCCTCATCCGTTCGAGAGGTCCAACGTCTGGCCGGGAAGGTAGCCGCTCTCAGCCGATTCGTATCCAAGATGTCCGACCGATGCAAGCCTTTCTTCCAATGCCTGAAGAAAAACTCTACGACCATCTAGGGGGAAGAACAGGACAAAGCACTGGCAGACCTCAAGCTGTATCTGAGTCACCCACCTATCCTGGTTTCCCCATCGGAAGGGGAGCGTCTATATGCTTATTTAGCGGTGTCTGAAGTAGCGATCAGTGCCGTACTATTCATCGAGCGAGACAGTAAACAGAGGCCGGTGTTTTATATAAGCCGCATGCTCCTAGATGCCGAAACCTGATACAGTGTGGCAGAAAAGCTGGTCCTCGCTTTGGTCATTGCTAAAAAGAAGCTCCGGCAGTATTTTGAGGCGCACTTAGTCACTGTGTATACGGATTTCCCCATCCGCCAAATCCTAACCAAACCAGACCTATCGGGACGATTGACCAAGTGGGCCATCGAGCTGGGTGTGTACGATATCGAGTATCAGCCTCGGACGGCAAAGAAAGGGTAGGTCATAGCAGATTTTCTGGTGGAAATCGAATCCTTAGGCGAGCAGCATGACCTGAATCAGATGTCTCAACTTTACCCCCCATCAGCCTGGACGCTCTACACGGATGGATCCACGAATGCCTCGGGATCGGGATAGTCTTGCAGACCCCAATGGGCCTCAGGGTTGAGAAAGCATTGAGGCTCGGTTTCCAAGCGACTAACAACGAGGCGGAGTACGAGGCATTGTTGCAAGGCCTCGAGTTGGCACTACATTTTGGGGTAGAGGACATCACCGTGAAGACCGACTCGCAGTTGATCGCAGGTCAGGTCAGGGGGGACTTTGAAGTAAAAGAGCCGAGGTTGCACAGGTACTTCTCCAAGGTGATGGGGGCAAAAGCCCGCTTTGGCAATTTCAGTATCGAATTGATCCCCAGGGAGATGAACCAGAGGGCTTACGGGCTAGCTAAGAATGCGTCAATCGGGGGTACTGCTGAAAGCATAGAGGTTCTTTTAGACGATGGAGGCATGACAGACCCCTGCGCACCACGTGTTCGCAACTAGCGCCGCTGACGAAGGGTGGATGAGACCCATCACGCAATATTTGACGTTGGGGAACCTGCCCACAGACCCCCGGGAAGCGAGGTCAGTCAGGTTAAAAGCTGCCAGATACTCAATGGTGGGTGAACAGTTATACAGGAGATCGATAATGGGTCCGATGCTATGCTGCATAGGCCCCGTCGAAGCGCAAAAGTTGATGGAGGAAATCCACGAGGGAGTATGTGGCAACCACTCCGGCGGGCGCAGCCTCACCCACAAGGCTCTAATGGCCGGATACTTTTGGCCATATATGATGACAGAGGCAACCAAATTCGTGAAAAAATGTGATAAATGCCAGAAGTTCGCCCCGATGAAACGTCAACCTGCGGAGATTCTTCATTCGAACATAACTCCTTGGCCGTTTGCCAAGTGGGGTCTGGATATCGTCGGAGAGCTCTCCAGAAGTCCAGGAGGAAAGAGATACGTCCTGCTGGCCACAGACTATTTCACGAAGTGGGTAGAGGCCGAAGCCTACACGACAGTTAATAAGGCAGACACGATTAACTTCATCTGGAAGAACATAATCTGCCGATTCGGGATCCCGAAGGAGATACACACCGACCATGGCACACAGTTCCAGAATGCCAAGCTTAAGGAGTTGTGTGAGCTATATAATATAAGGCTCAGTTTCTCTTCCGTGAATTACCCTTAGGGGAACAGCCAAGTAGAGGTGACGAACAAAGCCATATTCAGCAACATCAAAAATAACTTGCAGGAGGCTAAAGGCAAGTAGTTAGAAGAACTGCCAGCCATTGTGTGGGCCCATCGAACCATAGAGCGGAGGTCTACTGGGAGAACGCCCTTCACCATGGTCTACAGATCAGAGGCTGTGATCCCGATCGAGGTCGGCCTCCCGACCCTCCATTCCGAAGTGGTAAAAGATGCCCCCCTAAACGAACGCCAGTTAAGCCGCAACACAGACCTCCTGGAAGAAACAAGAAACATGGCCTTGGTCTACCTGGCTTCGTACCACCAGCAGGCAAGGTCTTACTACACGAAAAAGGTTAATGCCCGACGGTTCGGCACCGGGGAGTGGGTCCTAAAAGCTAGAATAGGGAATTCCTCGAAACTGGACTCCAATTGGATCGGACCTTATGAGGTAATCAAAGCGCTCGACAACGGTGCATATGTCTTGAAGGAACTCAAAACGGGGAAAAACGTGTCGAACACGTGGAATGCTCAGCACTTGAAAAAATATCACGTGTAAGGCACATATATATGATGTAAGACCATGTGAATGCCTATTTTGCTGAAAAGCCTAAATCTGAAATAGGTCAAGTTCTCTTTTCCGCATAGATTTATCTTTGGGTTTGCTATGGAAAGGGGGGGTCTGCCACAAACGACAGACCCATACACTATTCACGAATAAGACCCATGTGAGCATTCGTATTATTATAAAACTTAAATCCGTAGCAGGCTAAGGTCTTCCTGCAAAAGGGTCTGCCCTCACTGGAAGACCTGACACTTCAGTTGTACGGACAGAATTACTAGGCTGCTACAGAAGAGGGTCTGCACACAGTGGCAGACCCATTGTTTTGTTTGTGCAGGCTAAAAATACTACCAGACCCCCACGGGAAAGGGCCTTCCACAATGGCGGACCATGTGCACAATTTGTGCAATCAACGATTGCACTTTGGGACTCATGTCGCTCGTCGACGACCAAGAAAACGTGCGAAGGGTCAACTACTGTGCAAAGTAAAAACTTGCCAGCAGACCTCGAAAAAGCTCGCACTCAGGGACTCACGTCGCTCGTCGACGACCCGAGAAAATGTATGAAGGGTCAACTGCTGTGCAAAGCAAAAACTTGCCAGCAAACCTCGAAAAAGCTCGCATTCTGGGACTCACTTCGCTCGTCGATGACCTGAGAAAATGTGCAAAGGGTTAACTGCTATGCAAAGCAAAAACTTTCCAGCAGACCTTGAAAATGCTCGCACTCTGGGACTCACGTCGTTCGTCGACGACCTGAGAAAACGTGCGAAGGGTCAACTGCTGTGCAAAGCAAAAACTTGCCAGTAGACCTCGAAAATGCTCGCACTCTAGGACTCACGTCGCTCGTCGACGACCTGAGAAAATGTGCGAAGGGTAAACTGCTGTGCAAAGCAAAAACTTGCTAGCAGACCTTGAAAACGTTCGCACTCTGGGACTCACGTCGCTTGTCGACGACCCGAGAAAACGTTCGAAGGGTAAACTACTGTGCAAAGCAAAAAACTTGCCAACAGACCTCGAAAATGCTCGCACTCTGGGACTCACGTCGCTTGTCGACGACCCGAGAAAACGTGCAAAGGGTAAACTGCTGAGCAAAGCAAAAGCTTGCCAGCAGACCTCGAAAATGCTCGCACTCTAGGACTCACGTCGCTCGTCGACGATTCGAGAAAACGTGCGAAGAGGAGATAGCTGCACACCAAAAACTCGCCAGCAAAACTCGAAAACGATCGTACTCTGGGAGTCGAATCATGCAAAAAAGACACTTGTCGATGACCCAAGAAAACGTACAAAGGAAAAAGGGGCGTGGTAACCAAAAAGCTAGCCAGTGAACCCCCGTAGGAACACTCTTAGCTACACAGAATACTAAAGGAAGGCAGGGTCAGAATCCACCCGTTAGAAGTGGACCCTCCCTAAGGAGTGTTTCGGCTACACAAAAAGTTAAAAGGAAACAGACTAGCTAGGGAAAGATCTATCCTTGCATGGTCAGGATGTGAACAGATTTGGAGTCTTCCCATTGGAAGTAGTCCAGAGACAAATCAAACATGAAAGCAAGAATCAAGATTAAAGCCTATTTATTATGTCTTAAAAATACAAAGTACGCGGGTAATGGCNTCTGGGAGTCGAATCATGCAAAAAAGACACTTGTCGATGACCCAAGAAAACGTACAAAGGAAAAAGGGGCGTGGTAACCAAAAAGCTAGCCAGTGAACCCCCGTAGGAACACTCTTAGCTACACAGAATACTAAAGGAAGGCAGGGTCAGAATCCACCCGTTAGAAGTGGACCCTCCCTAAGGAGTGTTTCGGCTACACAAAAAGTTAAAAGGAAACAGACTAGCTAGGGAAAGATCTATCCTTGCATGGTCAGGATGTGAACAGATTTGGAGTCTTCCCATTGGAAGTAGTCCAGAGACAAATCAAACATGAAAGCAAGAATCAAGATTAAAGCCTATTTATTATGTCTTAAAAATACAAAGTACGCGGGTAATGGCGGTGAGCACTCAGGAGCCCTACTGGCGAGGCGCAGGTTTAGAGCGGACTCTTAAGGAGACGTCAGAATGATAATGCCCTGTTTGTTCCCGATAAGAGCCAAGCCTGGGCCTTCTCCTCTGTAACAACGGGTCTAGGCAATGGTCAACCAACCCCTGGAGCTGGCTCCGAGCACGATCCCATTTGGGGTCGGAGAAATCTAGCCACATGCGAGGGTCGAACTCTGCCAAAACAAGTTATAACGAGAGTTATACTTCTGCAAAACCGGATGAGCCAAAGCTTGCACCCCTATGTCCGAAGCCATTCCAAGTAATCATGACCCGAGGAAGGCTCACTAATAATCCGAAATTGAGTCCTTACAATCATTTATACAAATGGTTGGATGCGAAAGAAAACAGTCTAAAAATGATGGGGCGTCCTTTATCATTTATTCGAAGGGTTACAATGAACGATTAGCTTTACAAATATACAGAATTGGGGGTCCTAGTTACCTCCATTCGAGGAGGCGCGGCCAACCCCAGTACTTGGACCAGCCTCGGAGAAGGGTGGCGTGGCCGGATCAGATTCATCACTGGATACAACGACCGCGCCAGACCCTTCACTAGTTGAGACCCCGAGGCTAGGCTGAATGTCCAGGGCTTCCGGAGTTCGATCTGGCGGACCAGAAGCAGGGATAAGCTCTGCAGCACCAAGGGCAGATGTAGAGGGCCCATCCTTTTCCGCAGCAAGCATCTCCAGCACGTCAGCTGGGTATATGATTCTGATCTCGTCCCCGAGCCGCTGCATGTAGTCCTTGATGGAGTAATGGTCCCTCTCGATGCCTTTCTGATCGTCAAATTGGTCTGGCATCACCACCTCAGCATGGTTTTCAAGTTCTCTATTCTCCCAGCCAGACCTATAACTTTCCGCAGAAAGAACGTCCCCCTGCTTCTGGTACCTTGCTTTTAACTTCTCCGCATCTGCCAGTCTATCCTTCAGTGCCGCCAATCTGAGTTCCGCCTGCCACTGCGATAAGTCGACCAATAAAGAATTAATACCAGCGAGGTCTGTGCAATGTTTACGAGATATCTCCACCTGAGCACCCATCAGATTTTTATGGTCCAGAAAGAGATATCGGTTTACCTCATGAGACCGATCAAGTCTGCGTTGCAGAGCATGGGCGTCTAGCTTGGCCGCTGCCTCGGCTTTCCTCGCTTCCTTGGCGTCTTCAACAGCCTGGTCACGAGCGATGAAGGCCAGTCCCATCTCTGCCCCTGCACTCTGGAGCTCTTGCTCTTTGATCCTCAGCTCGCCCTGAGCCAACCTGGCAGCTTCGGATTGGGCAAGCCTGTCGGCCTCCGCCTGAGCTAATCTCACAGCTAGCTCCTTGCTTCTGGCTCTCTTGACACTCATGGCGTGTGCCACCATGCTGCCAACCCTCGCTTCCTCGAGGTCCCGATATACATCAAAGTCAGACCTCAATTCGGCGAGGGCGGCCTCACTGTGCTCGGCTAGTGCAGAATGAGAGCTCAGCTCTTCGGTCAGATCCTTGACGCGAGTAGAGTAGAAGGACCGGATGGCAGACAGCAACAAGTTAAGCAACAAAGAAGGGGGTCGGCATTTACCAAAGACGTTGAAAAACATAAAAGCACTCGAGTGTAACAAACCTGTGCAAGAGTGCGGGTGGTGACAAGCTCGACATTCTCTGGAGTAAGGGCCTCCAGCTCTGGCTTCGTGGCTGGACCATCCCTTTGAGCATCATCCATGCCCGGGGAACGCGGCCCCTCCTCGACAGTCATAAGGGCGTCCTCTCCATCCGCTGGGCACGCCTCCAGAGCAGGAGCGATAGGGACGGAGGAAGGTCCGGAGTCGTCAGGAATGCCGTCGAGCACGGTGGGAGGCGGTGCACCTCCTCTGGACTGGCCGCTCTGTACTGACCGCTTCCTCCTTAGAAGGGTCAGCGTTGCCTCATCATCATCACTATCGGACGAAAAGACGACCCTGCCCCTC
>JXTB01000026.1:482871-516937 GCA_002914805.1 Parasponia andersonii
CATCACTATCGGACGAAAAGACGACCCTGCCCCTCTTCTCCACCCGGCCCTCTTCCTCATTTGATGAGCCGACCTTGCGTTGCCGCTTTGTAGGGACTGGGGGAGGGGAGGAGATTCTGGATTTCAATCTCAGAACTCCCCCACTGAGCTCAGCGATCTCTCCATCGAGGCTAATGGCGCTCGATTTCGAACCGGAGTCAGGGGTGGGGGAGATCGCCGCTGCAGACCCCCCAGTCGGACTTGGCATCGTCTCTTCCCTGCGTGTGATCAGAAGGGCAGACGGTCCCCCGAGTGGAGATCCGCCGGTGTCGGAGCGGGGAGCCGCTGATTTTGCTCCTCCCGAATGCACCACGAGGCGCCGGCCAGCAGATGCCTTGGTTTGAGCTTTTGATGCCGTGGCACCCCCTTTGATAGGAGAGGGGCTGGCTGACGGGACCGTCTCAGAACCTGTGAAAAATAAACAATGAGATTAGTCTGCGGTCATGGCCCGACCCACAAAGATTCAAAGATTTAAAAATAAACTCACCCCTAACCCTTTTGGGGGCGGCATTTTTTTCCTGGCAGAGCCTGACGCACTCCACGGCTACAAGCCTCACGGCCTCCTCGAGCTCGTGATTGGACGGTGCTACCAGATCGTTGGTGCCCGTCAGCTGGCTTGAAGCCACAACCTGCTGACTCACCATGGTGATCTAGTCACTTTCGTCCTGGTGAAATTGGTTCAGGGTGGAGGCGTCGAGTCGACTCCTCAGGTGCTTGGTGATGACCCAGGTATCTAAAGGGAAGGGAAGGTACGAGACCATCCTGGGCATCAGGTTCATTGTCAGGGGTTGAGGACGGCTTGAATATGCTGGCATTCCCCCGGAGAGCTGAAGATTATGATCCCCTCCAGGCTTTTGAGCCGCCCAGCCGATAGGTGCGGCTCAAACCTGCTTTCTTCTGCTGAGGCTGCACAGGACAAAGTAACATGAGCAATAATATCAGGAGAGGACCCAGACCCAAAGATCATGGTCTAATACTTACTCTGCAGGAAGACTGAGGGGACTTGGAAATGCTCTCCATTCACCCAAGGGGAGCACCACGCCCCTCCAACGGCATAAAGCCTGGCATGAAAGTCCCATTGTTTGTCTGACCGCGGCAACCCCCAAAAGATGTGGTGCCCGGGCAGCGGTTGGAGATAGAAGGTGGGGTAGGAGCCCTTCTTGGGGATAAGAATGAGTTTATAAGCATAAAAGACAACCTCCAGGTCGATATGCATGTTGTAGATAACTGACAGGGCAGAAAGCCCCATCAGAATCATAATCCCGTTTGCATTCAGCTACATCGGATGGATTCCCGTCAAGGCAAAAAATTGGTGGATTAGGGAAGGAAGAGGGAATTGCAGACAGTCCAGATGCTTCTTGCCCAAGACGATGGAACCCTCGAGGGCGCAAGGGCGAAGGTACCAGTCCGCAGGGCCCTCAACCCGTTGAAGCGTCACTCCTCCGGGGAGGCAGAGCTTCCTCCTCAGTGAGTCTAATTCTGAATCCATAGCGGGTTGTAATTCCAGGTTTTGATTTGAAGCCATTGTTCCGAAACGCGACTGGAAGAGTGAGAGTCTTTAGAAAAGAAGGAAGCAGAAACCCTGTGATGTTATGAGGTTGAGATGAATGAAAATTTTAGTAAAATGGCAAATGAACACAATTGCGGTTTTTAAAGGGGAGAAGCCGAAAAGTTTTTCTGGAAGAGGAGAGAATAAAAGAAACCGAGCAGTCAGAACTTCAAAATTCAAACAAATCTCGTGATGAGGGATGTCGTATCCCCGCATCGGGAAGAGGGAACCACGTGCGTCCCCCAGATTGGAGGAGCAAAGAGACGGTTTCCCCACTTGATAGACACGAATCCATCAAGTAGGGAAATAGGGGCAGTTGTGCGAGCCTTATGCCACGTAGAAGGCCACACGGATCGCACGTGATCTCACAATCGGCCATTAGGCCGTCCGAGGTTAGGGCCGAGTCCATCACTGACCCCAGACGGTTTGGCCCAGTCTGACCCCAACCTCGACAGCTGGGGGTCGGAAGCCCCAAGGGTCTGCCGTCTGGGAACAGCGGCCCTTACCTCAACAGTCGGAAGGGTCAGAAGTCCCAAGGGTCTTCCGACCGGATACAGTGGAAAGCGACTCACGGCTCCAGACTCAGACAGAGCATTTAATGCAATTCTGGGTAGGTGTGTGCCAGGGACAAGCCGTCATGACAGAATGGCGATTTACACATATCTTACTCCTGACAGATTGAAGCCGAAAGAGGCGGCGAAAATCAAGCCACAACAGCACAGAGGAGATCGCCGAAATCTCGGCCTGTGATTGCTGAAAAAGATTTCGAGGTGAAAGGTACTCAGTCCTGAGATTGAGAACCACGCGATTCACTATCTCAGGATTACATATATAAGAGCCATGTGTTCCCGAGAGGGGCATGTACGCTAAAAAAAAGAAAACAGATACATATATATATAGAAAAGTCTGTGAACAAGAAACATATAGATATTCATACTGAAATATTTTCCTTGCTACCTTGTATCAAAGATAAACCACTGACTTAAGCATCAGAGAGTCTTTGCAGGTAGCCACCCCCGCCTCTCCGATCTTACTTGGAGTTCAGAGGACTTTGGGACAGTAAGGACACGTGGACAGTTGGAGAATACAGCATTAGCAGTTCGAGGCACGTGGACGGCTGGTGAGAAACCGCTCCAACAATAATATTAAGCTCCTTTTATCTATGATTGGATCTTCTCCTAGTTCTTTATCTTCTAGTGCATAGTTAGCTATTGGCTATTGTGTAGCACTGATACGTGGGTGAATTGAATCGGCAGAAGTGGTTTCTGTTTCAAGTCTTTTGACTGAGTTAGTGTTTGGGTTCACGTCTCGCTAATTATGTATTCAAGCCTTCGCTTTATATTGAGCATGGGCCTACTAAATCAAAAAAAAAAATCATCAATATCTGTTTTTAAAACCATATTTTTATAAAGACCTGTTTTTTATTTTTATTTCATAAATATCCATTTTTATACTTTTTTTTAAGAAAAATATAGACGACCACTGTTACATATTAAATGTGGAGTTACATATTAAATGTATAATGTATACTACAGTATATATTCCGTGCATTAAATGTATAACATGGTTTACATTTTTTAAATAAAAATGACACTAAAAAGTGGCACATATTTTAAAATATGTACCATTTATATTTTATATACAAAATGTGTACCTCATGGATAAAATTTTATTGTAAATATAAGTCATCTATATTTTGCAAATGAAAGATGGGCCATAAAAATGGTATTTTTGAAGGAAAAATTAAAAATAAGTATTTTTGAAATAAGTTTTAAAATAGGTATTTGGCGTAATTTTCACAAAAGAAACCATAGGCCCATAAAAACTTTGTAGAGATTCTCTTTTATGGGTAGCACATTTTTTATCAAATGCTCCATAATCTCCACAAGAGGCTTAACGTTTCAAGTCTCAACCGGTATAGTATCTCGTCAAAGTCTCCAAACATGCAGTGGCATGAGATAAAAATTGAGTATTTATTAAAAATCGTTTTTTTTTTTAAAGATCAATTTAAAAAATAGCCTTTTTTTACATCTATCAATAAATAATCATTTTATAATTTTACTTTGAAAAATGACCGTTTTTTATTGATCTATTTTAAATAAAGTAAATCAATTTTTAAAAAATTAAATAAATATATTTTGATATGCCAAATATGAAAAAGGGTCATTTTTTAAATAAATTTTTAAAATTCGATTATTTTTCAACAGTAATTGAAAATGACCATTTTGCAAAATATGATCTAAAATTCAATCATTTAGCTAAAAGGTCCATAAAAATTAGACATATAAACCTACATCCTTATATAGGTTTACACGATTCTATATATTAGAAGAAATTTGTTTTTTTATGATAATTTTTCAAAAGAATTGAAAAATCCAGGATTTTAAAATTCTTTGAAAAATCTCGGCTTTTAATTAGAAAAATACCACTTTTAAAAATATTTAGAAAAATATTACTTTTTATTAATTGACGAGATACTTGAAATAACTAATCAAGTTATTTCAAGTAACTCGATTGGTAATCACAAGTAACTAAATTGATTAACCTAAGTAACTCAACTGGTTACTTTAAGTACCATTTAAAAATACTAATTTTGAAGAAAAAAAATAGTATTTGTCTAAATATTTATTAAAATATTATTGTTCTAAACAACCTTTTTAAAAGAGATATTTTTATAAATCAACCCAAGATTTTTCAAAAAATTCAACTAATTTTGAATTTTTCAATTTTTGGTATTTTAAGCCTAAAATTTTGTAAGAAGCCCACTATATAATTACATAATAAAGTTAAATATAATTAAAACTTCTAGAAATAATCTAACCCTCAAAAATACAAACCCAGAATAAATAATATGCAAATTCCTCTAACCATAAATCAAAGGAAAAACCATTATTCCATATGCATAAATAAATAATTATTATATTTAACACAAAAATTCATATCCGCCAACTCTTCTAATGCATATTGGCATAAAAACACCGTCAAACATATTACTCACAAGACCGTTTGGATATCTATTCAAAGAAATTAACAAAAAAACTACATTAATGATCTTAATAGAAAGGCTCAAAAGTTGTTGGAATTTAAAAGTATTGTTTATATAAAGAACATTTACCTTAACAGAAGTATGATTTTTTTTTTTTTTGGGTGGTAATATGAATGCAATAAAAGTAACACATATATATATAGGTTGCCAATCCAATAGGTATTTTTTTTCTTTACCTATGGGTAGGTATTTTTTTTTAGCCGTTGAATCATCATCTAATAGTGATCCAATGACTATAATAAAGTGCATGAAAAGACGTGCATCATTAATGCTCTTTCTCTCTCTTACTTTTTATAATAAAAAAATATGCATACTAAATTTTTATTGGACAAATTGATACCTATGGATAGGTAAAAAAAACACACGCAGACCATAATATAAACAGTTTATGAAGCACCTAAATATATTTTGCACAAAAATAGTGTAACTCGTGACATACTAATCATACAACATATTCCTAATTTCTATAATTTAATTAATACTATTGTTTGCTCAATTAGACTACATGTTTGCCTTTAAGAGTGCTAGTCACTTTATTGAACACCCCAATATAAACAAATATATAGATTCTCATGATTGAATGATTGAATATTTTGCCAAAAGTTTCAAGTGATCAATTACTTAGACAATTTAAGGGGAAGTTATTAACTCCCAAAAGAGTCACAAAATTCCAATATTATTGTATTGATTCGTCGCTATACTAAAACTTGTATTTCCAAATTACAGAAGTTATTGAATGAACGAATTCTCCTCTGTAGTAATTCAAAAATTATTAAATTTTAGTATACATATGATATTTACAATAAACTTAGGATTAAAAACATGAATATATTTAATGCTCATAAGATTTAATCAAAATAGTCACTAAAATTAATTAATCTTATTTATGATCCTTTTGATACTACAAATAATATCAGTTAATACAATTGATCTATCAAACCAATAATCTTCACTGCAACTAACATAAACAAAATGTGTAATTTTATTTATAGCTGCGAGTGACTTTATAATTATACAGTTCTAGTAATAAACAATATATGGACATCGATATATATTCAAATTATTTATACATTGAATGAAAAACATCGATATAATTTAATTAATTAAGCTGAAAATGTCATAAATAATTTCTTTCAAATAGTGTAGTCGTAACAAGTGTACTATGGGGTTTGAAGGTAATTAGCTTACTTGGAAGAGCAAAAAAGCAGGCGTTAGTAGCAAGAAGTAGCGGTGAAATTGAGTTTAGGAGACTAACATAAGGTATGTACTTACCATACTTGATTTGGCTAAAAGGCTAGCTAGTGGAGGAGCTAAATATTCCTAGGAACTTTCGAATGCAAGTCTACTCTGATAATAAGATAGTAATAAGTATTACCCATAATCTTATTCAACAAGACACGAGTAAATATTTGGAAGTACTGATATGCACTTTATAAAGAAAAAAAAGGGCATGATTTGCATGCTGTTTATTCCTACTTGGCAACAAACAACATATATTCCCAGTAACCCACGAAAACGTCTACCAAGGTAGAGTTTTGAAGAATATCTTGCGGAAAGATTGCGCATAATCAACATATCCACTATAATTTGAGGGAAAGTGTTGAAGATTTCATATTTTTACAATTTGGTTTCTTTGAGAATTATCTGCCTGTATTCCTAGGATTATCCTAATCTACGCGTATCACTTTTATCTTGATTTTGAGTTGTAATTATCTGAAATTATTCTCTGTTTTGAAAAATAGCTATCGATATTTAGAATCTCAATTTATTGCAAATTGCCTAAAAGACAATTTTAGGTTTCAAAACCCCTAGCTGGCACCAAGATGCCTGAAGCCAACACCATAGCATTTTGGTTCTGTCTCATAAGTATCGCGACGCCGAGTCACGTGTTTGGTAGGGTTTTTTTGTGCAAAATATCCCAGATTTTCACCTTTTTCTTCTTTTGGATTTTCAGCACTTGATCTCCATCAAATAAAATTGAACAAAATTTACAAAATCTTACACCTTTCCAAAATTGGGTGTATAATTTTGATCTAATCAAAAATAATTTTTAGAAAAAATTTTGACATATGAAACCATATAATTAACGACCAACTATCAATCATACATTTATTATATGATATTCATCTATTTATCATATACATATCAAATCTAATGTAGTACTTACTCATGCATACTACTTATTAATACTATATACTCATATAGTTGCTTTATTATCAACGGTTGGTTTGAAAATCAAATTTAAGAATGGTCTAGCCATATTCAAAATTTTTGTAAAAGTCTCGACTATATGATACATAGTATTAATCATAGAAAACATAATAAAAAGAAGAATAAAATAAGAATTAGTACCTTTTGTACCCTATCAGTAGATCCTCAATTTTTTGTTTGTTAGAAAGCTTTGGCATTTAGGTTAAACCTAAAAGACCGAAACTTTAGGGTTGATTAGCTGTAATATATGTGTAATATACAAATGTGCAAATATGTGTATTTTACGATAATTATCCCTAGAAATCAGACTATATTTTATTGTATTTTTCCTTTTATTTTGTAGTTTTTTATTCTCTATAAACTTTATAAGTACTGAGGCTGTAAGTCTTATGTTATTAATGAGATATACACGACTTAAACTCTAAGATTAGAGCCTATATGGTATCAGAGCTAAACACTCTTTAGAAACCCTAGGCTATCTTTTTTTTTTTTTCTTGTCTTAACATGTCTCTTCCTTGTCCTAAACTACCAGTAACATGTCTGATACAACCTTTGAGTCTTTAATCTCTACTGTAGTCTTTACAACCACCACCAAGTCCCCTGACACTAAAATAGCTGATTCCTACTCTGTCCAAATTACCAATATTCGATTGAATAAAGACAATTTTCGGTGCTGGTCTCAATTAGTCTGGATGTATATTCGAGGAAGAGGGAAGATAGGCTATCTGATAGGTGAGATTGTTGCCCTTGTAAAATCAGATCCCTTTTATGCTATATAGGATGCTGAGAATTCAATGATTATGGCGTGGTTAATTAATTCTATAGATGAAGAAATTAGTGCCAACTATATATGTTATCCATTATTAAAGAACTTTCGGATAATGTATGCTAAATGTATTCTGATCTGGGGAATCAATCTCAGATTTACGAGCTGCAGTTGAATATTGCAAAAGTTCGGCAAGGAGAAAATAATGTGACAAAGTATTTTAATATCTTGAAAGGTCTATGGCAAAACCTTGATATATTCAGTGACTATGAATGGAAAAGTCTTGATGACTCTAACCATTATAACAAGATGGTGGAAAGCATAAGGATCTTCAAATTCTTGGCTGGTCTTAAGGTAGAATTTGATGAAGTCAGGAGAAAGATTATTAGGAGACATCTGCTTCCTCCAATTAGAGAAGTTTTTTCTGAAGTTAGGAGGGAAGAGAGTCACCGACGTGTCATGCTAGGTAAGAAGGTTATTGTTGGTCCAATAGAAAACTCAGCACTTATAACTACTAATTCTTTTGGTTTTGCTGAAAATAGGCCATATAATTAGCGAAGATTCAATGGGAAACCTCAGGTATGATATGATTATTGTAATAAACCATGCCATACACGAGAAATTTGCTAAAAGCTCCACAAAAAACCAGCAAACTAGAAAAGTAATAAGTAGGGAGACAAAGGCAGCAACACAACACCAACTACAAAAGAAGCTGAGACTAGTTTAACTAGCAAGGAGCAGATAGATTACCTTCTTCAATTGCTAAAACCCAATCCTTCATTTGGTATTCCTACTAGTTCTGTTGCACAAACAGGTAGGACTCCTAGTGCCAATTTCTAGTTTTTTTTTTACCTTTTACACCATGGATTATTGATTCGGGTGCATCTGATTACGTGACTAATTTATTTTTCACATACTCAGCCAGATATAGCTTTTGCAGTCAGTGTGGTAAGTCAATTTATTCATTCACCAGGTCGTGAACATTTTAATGTAGTTTATAGGATTCTGAGGTATTTAAAAGAAACTCTAAGAAAAGGACTGCTATTTGAAAATCATAAATACTTGCAAGTAGAAGTTTATATTGATGTGGATTGGGCAAGAAGTGTCATTGATAGAAGGTCTACCTCTGGCTATTGTACCTTTGTTGGAGGAAATCTAGTTACATGATGTTGTAAAAAAGATAATGTGGTAGCCAAGAGTAATGTAGAAGCTGAATTAAGAGCTGTCGCTCATGGTATTTGTGAAGTCTTATGGGTTAGAAGATTATTGGAGGAGTTGAAATTACAAGTCCAATGTCTATGAAGGTTTATTGTGACAACAAAGCTACCATATCCATTACTCATAATCTAGTCCTCTATAATAGAATGAAACATGTCGAAGTAGACAAATATTTTATCAAAGAGAAACTGGAGAATGGGTTAGTTTGTATGCCTTATATTCCAACTATGGAATAAGTTGCTGATATATTGACTAAAGGTCTACAGAAGAAGCGGTTTGAGAACATACTTGGTAAGCTAGCTATGGAAGACATATTTAAACCAGCTTATGGGGGAGTGTTGGAAAGTTTTGGCATTTAGGTTAAATCTAAAAGGCCAAAACTTTGGGCTAATTAGCTATAATATATGTGTAATATATAACTGTGTAAATATGTGTATTTTAGGATAATTATCCCTAGAAATTAGGCTGTATTTAATTATATTTTTCCTTTTATTTTGTAGTTTCTCGTTCTTTGTAAACTCTATAAGTACTAAGGCTGTAAGTTTTATTTTATTAATGAGATATATATGACTTAAACTCTAAGATTAGAGCCTATATTTTCTTTTAAACTACCAAACTTCGAAGCCAAACCTCTAACACAAATGGATGAACGTGTGGCTTTACAATAACGTGTATCTTTCTGACTCTTTGATCTTACAATTTTTTTTAATACATGAAATTGCAAGTTTTGATATACAAAGAATAAAGAAAACTCTTTTAATCTAGTTTTTAGAGGCTCTACAAAATAAATAAATTAATAATATATCTAATTTTTTTTTGCTAGGTTTTCATCTTCTATAGGTATTTAATTAGTCTTGATGATTAAAAATTAGAAGGAAAAACATCTCCTTTATCAATGAGCTACATGCCACTTGCTAGGAATTTAATTAGTCTTGATGATTAAAAATTAGAAGGAAAAACATCTCCTTTATCAATGAGCTACATGCCACTTGCTAGGAATTCCTCTACATGTGGCATGTAACACTCTTTCTTAATTTTATATTTTTGAAATTATCTTCATAATTATTTGGAAAACTTATCTCTCCAAAAATAATTTATATTATCTAATTAATTAATTCAAAATTAATTATTAATTATAAAATAAAAATAATTCTTTTGGACATATTATCAAGAGTGTAATAAAAGACATATTGTGATATCTAATAAGGTGTTTATTAGAGATATTGTTGGGACCTATGGACTTATAATTCAAGCTCTAGTAAATTATAATAATTAATTAAACTCTTTAATCAATTTGCTTAATTTATTAATTCCAATATTACTCCTATAAAACTCTTGAATTTTTGAGGGTAATTTGGACATTTTACTAATTTTTCAGATATATTAA
Organism: Parasponia andersonii; assembly: GCA_002914805.1. Classification (NCBI taxonomy): domain Eukaryota; kingdom Viridiplantae; phylum Streptophyta; class Magnoliopsida; order Rosales; family Cannabaceae; genus Trema; species Trema andersonii. The sequence goes on from JXTB01000026.1 coordinate 493,088, forward strand.
TAGAAAGTTTAATTTGTAAAAATTTTGTGCTAAATGACTAAATTGTAATTTTTGGGGGACTAATTTGAAAGAGTTTTGGGGAATATGGACTATAGTGCAATTTTTAAAACAATTGCATAGTCCCATTTATTCCCCCACGTGGGCACTCTCTCCCACACACACACACACACACACTTTCTCTCTTCTCTTTCCTTCGCCCCCGATCTCCCTCTCTCTCCCTCACTCTCGGTTCTTTATCTCTCTTGGCCAATGGAGACGACCACTGCAGCAACTACCTCCCACCATCATATGGCCCGTTGACTGCCTGGCTCAAGCTCGCTATGCAGTAAGGAGCCTCTGCCGTCGATCCTGTCAGCTGCCGACGCCCGCTCGCCGGAAAATGCCATTAATGGCTGTTTGAAGCTTTTTGTCACCAGCGTCGTTTCAGGCCATTTCAGCTCACGTTATTGGGCTCGTTGGATTTGTCTCGTCGCCAGGATCGTCAAGGTATACATATATATATATCTTAACCTCATACTGCCCGAATCAAAAGCTACCATTTTTGGATATTTTGAGCTTTAAGTTTGATTTTTTAATCTGGTCGTTTGATCGCATTTTTGTTGATTTTTGGATTATACTCAGAAAATGAGAAATTTTGATATATATATATATATATATATTGCCTATGTTTAGTGATTGGCACGAAAATCGAATTAGACAGCTAAGATTTGCCTCGATTTGCGTGCCATCGGTCCGGTGTGTGCCCGGACCTAAATTGGACAAATGATATGTTTAACTTAGCTATTTTGGGTGCTAGAAATTCAGTGAAGAGGTCTGTTTATGGATTTGAATCTTCATTGGGAAGTTGGTTTTTCACAAGACGACGATCGAGGGCTTGGAATTCGTTCTGGACCTTCTGGGCGATCGTCAATAACACTTTGAGTATTCAATAGTATGGTATCGCTATTCTTGTGAGGTAAGGACTCAGTTACCTTTGTTTTATACTGTTTCCGAATAAAACTTATTTTCTGCAACATTTGAGAACAAACATGATTTTTTGAGTTATTTGAATATATGCGGTGGAATGTGATTGTATGATGTGTATACTGTTTTGCTTTGGAAATTTTCTGAGTACAAGTTATTTTTAGATATATCAAAAATAGGGTCGTTACGCTGCCCATTTTTCTATAAAAACCTAATATGCTTATTTTATTGAAAAACCAGAGCATGATTATTTTCACACTTCAGTTCTGTGTTGCATATGTCATAGGATCATACATGAGCACCATGTTAGCAATGTAGATTTACAGTGTGGCATTGCGTGCCCCATTATCGATGTAGAGTCCGTAAACCCGAGCGCAGATTTGTTACTTCTGATTACCTCCCTATTTGATAGAAGTAGGCAATTCGTTTGTCCCTCCACGTTTGGTAGGTGACATATGGGTGTCCCCTCCAGGTATGGGCTTAGGTGTCAGGCAGGTTGTTAGGTACACTTAGTGCTATCATCCTGGGTTTCCACAGATGAGAGGATGGAAGCTCATGGGTATGGGTTGATTTGTGTCATGTGTATCTAAATTGAATGGTTTTGATTTTACTGTTTTATTTAGACACATACCAATAGATTTCCGATTTTGGATCATTATATATGTATGTATTAGATTTGAACTAGCTATGCAAGGACTTTCCACCACTAAAATATTTTCGATTGAGGTAACTGTTTTCCCTACTAGGCATTATGTGCTCACCCCTTACCTTCCTCCTCAATTAGTGTTTAGTGCGATCTTGGTGATCTAGAGGAATAAGAGGCCACTTTGAATGTAGTTTGTTGCTTTGGTAATGCTTGAAGCGCATTGTTGTGGTGTTTGTGTTAGCAATTTTTAGCCCAAGATTGATAACCTAACAGGGGGGTGAATTGGATTTTAAAATATTTTAAGAAAATTTTCAACTATTCAAAACCATAGACCACTATTTTAAAACTTTTTAGCTAAATCAACAATAATACCAAACATATAGTAATAATAGCAAGTATATTAAGCACACTAAATATCAAATACTCAATTAAATAGCTTGTAATAAAGTAAAAACTATAGGGATAGAAAAAGTGCAATTTCGGTTTTTACGAGGTTCGACAAACACGACGGTTTGCCTATGTCCTCAGCTCTCGGTAACTTGCTTTGAGCTTTCCACTATCAGATCAAGATTATGGGCTTGACCGACCCTTTTACAAACAGAGTGAATTCTTCTTAGGCACACCCTAGCCTTTATAATAGTCTTAACTCCAGCTCTATCACCCCTAATCTCGGATTGTTTTGACTCTGGTGACAATCTCACCTATATAGATTGTTTAGACAATGATGCCAATCTCATCAACTTAAAGGTTGTTTATGACTCCAGTGGCAACCTCACCTCTATCCGGTTGTTTATGAATCCAGTAGCAGCCTCACCTCATACTCAATAGTTTTTCAATAAATAAGAGTGAACAGTCACTCACAAATTCTCCTTATAAAGTAATTAATATAATTTTGGCTTAGGAGATTTGAGAACAATGCACTATAGATGTTCTAAGATTAGCTCAATATGATTTGAAAGTTAAAAATTGAGTAAAAGAGAGCTTTTGTACTTAGAAATTGATTGGGTATTAATGTAAGTACATATTCTCTTATTTTGAGTCATCAAACTTGGCTCTATTTAAAGACATCTTCAAAAACAAGCCGTTTTCGACCGTTGGTAACTTGCTGCCAAAATTTTGGTCGATCAAAAAACTAGCGGTTGGAGTTTGACACACCAATTCAGCTCTAATTGTTATTTTTGGCTGTTATTTTGGTCGACCAAGTTTGGACAATCAAAATTGTTCTGAAACCTATTTTTGGCTTCTTTATACCAATTTTTGGTCGTTCTTAAAACTTTCTTTTCAAATCATTTTTTACATTAAAATGAGAATATTTAGGCTACATTAGAAATGATATTCATTTTCAAACAATTAAGAATTAATGGATTTAAAGTTTAGCTAATTCTTTGAAGATTTGTTTGAAAATCCATTTGAAAGATTTTTGAGCCATATCAAAGAGAATTTATGTACAATGAACTAAATCAAATACAAGACTAAATATTAAATATACCATGTCTAGACACGATCTTGTATCTTGATTATTCATCTTCAAACTTGATTCTAATATGTCCATATGCATCCATCTTCAAACTTGATTCCTTGCTTAACTTGAGGTAGAACTTTAATGCCATTTTACTACACACTCAAGTTAAATCATTAGTACTAAATCAAATATTTGTTATCTTCAAAATAAGAATGAGTAAGATTGAAACCTTAATTTCCCAACAGTTTAGACTGTTTGGGTTTTGTTTTAGCATTGAATTAAGATTATTACATTCTATTTTTGGTTTGTGAATTCGTGTATACCATTCTGGTGTTTGATTTTGATGTGAACGATGATGATGATGCTTGGACCTATATTTGACTTATGTTTTTCGATATTTATTTAATCTATGTTTAATGTTGTATACGAACTGTGGAAGAAGTTCACGGGATAAAATTCTAATTATTTTATTTAAATGGATAGTTTTATAAAATTAGAACTTTTTGACACTTTTCAAATAAATCAAGGAATTTCTCGTGTTTGTGAAATTTTCCTTCTGCCACTAGCTCAAGTTTTGGGTTATGATAGAAATTTTAGTATCAGAGCTTGTGTTTAACAGCTCAGACATATCACCATTAAACCAGATTGAAGTTGTTTTTATAACAAGCACTCATCATTATCTCACTAACATCTTAGCATATTGTTTCAGACTTGTAAGGGATGCCTCCGAGAAGGGTTCCGAGGCACCAGCCAGGTGCCGAACCTCGTCATCCGGATTTCACTCATCTGATTGAGGCAATACAGTAGGCATTTGCTCAGATGAGCAGTCTAGACTATTACCTTCCAGTTTCGAAGGAACGTCAGTTGGATCAGTCTGATCATCTCCAATAGTTCATGTGTCTCCACCTAGGGCAGTTTGATGGTAGACCAGAAGCTCTCATAGCAGTTGCTTAGTTGTGTGAGATAGAGAGGCACTTTTGGGCCCTTGGTACTCTGATTGATTTTCAGGCTGTGTTTGTTGTTACCCATTTGATGGGAAGTGCCATTCACTAGTGAGAGACAGTGGAACGGATGCTAGATGTGGTGGGTATGACTTGGGAGGACTTTGTACAGATTTTCAAGACCTAGTATGCTAACGAAGATCAACAAGATGAAGTGGTGAACCAGTTTGACTTTGTTTCAAGGTAACAGAATGGTAAATGAGTACCTGATAGAGTTCACTGAGTTGGCAACTATTGCTCCTGGGTCGGCTATGAGTGATAAGTACCAAGTTGAGAAGTTTAGGAGTCGTCCTAATCAAAACATCTTCAACAAGATTGGTACTCAGACTTTCCGTACTCTTCCTGAGATTGCAATGGTAGCCTAGTGGGCAGAGACCATCAAAGAGGGATTGGATTCCCAAAGGAACCAGCGGAGAGGAAATGACAGGAAAGTCACTAGAAGAAACCAAGGGCAGTGGTCAGCCTAAGGTACTCTGAATAGTGGAAGCTTGAACAATAGTGGTTCTTTTAGGGGTGGTAGAGGTAGTCCGTATGGAGGACGTTTTGTTTATGGCTAGTAGGGCCATCGGAAGAAGGAATGTCCCAACCGTCTGCAGAAATCTTCTCTTTCTTAGGGAGGACCGCAAAGAAGCCAGTCAAGTTCTATTTCTTATTAGAATACTCAAGCAAGGCCGCAACAGTCACAGGGTGTTTCACAGACTTTTACTTCCCTTCAGCTTTATCAGCAACAATACTACCCTCAGGTTTTACTCAGAGTTTTCTGACTCCTCAGGCCTCAAGAAGTCAAGGTGGGTGTGGGTATAGCAGTAGTGGTCCAGGGTCCAGCAGCAACTATCCTAGCCCTAGAAGGAGCAACAAGGGAAAAAGAAAGGTAATTGGTTAAGCCTATACTTTTACTGGGGTAGACAACACTCAGGATCGCACGAACTTAGGTGTTGTTAACGGTATGATCCTTCTTTCACACTCTTGGGCACATGTTTTGTTTGATACTGGTGTATCCTATTAATTCATATTCTTATTTTTTGCTTTACAATTGGAGTTGAAATTTTTTGATTTGGATTATGTATTGACATTGGGTAAACCTATGGGAGGAGTAGCTGATGTATCTAATATGTATACGTCTTGTCAGGTTGTGGTTGGTAATAGCAAGCTTGCTGATTTGATTGTGTTGCCGATAGGATAGTATGACGTGATGCTCAGTATGGATTGGTTGTCAAAGTTTCGAGCTGTTGTAGACTTTCATATGAAGCAGGTGACTTTTTTTCCCTAGTGATAGGCATCCTATTGTCTATCAAGCGAGAATGAGTCCGTTGAAGCTTAGTCATGTTCTTAAAGTATGCATGGGTGGAAGGAAGAAACTTGAGTGTTATGGGAACTTGTTTGGCATTGATGGCGAGGTGAGGACAGACGGTCAAGACCCATGGATTCCGGTGGTAAGTGAGTATTCGGAGGTGTTTTCTAAAGACTTACTGGGATTATTACCAGATAGGGAGATTGAGTTCTGTATTGAACTAGTTTCTGGAACTTAGCCAGTTTCTATTCCAGCCTATCGCATTGCTCCTTCTGAGATAGAAGAATTGAGGGACCAATTGGACGATCTGTTTTCCAAAGGCTTCATTCGTAGTAGCACTTCCCCTTAGGGTGCTCTTGTTTTGTTTGCAAAGAAAGTTGATGGTTCATTGAGACTTTGTGTGGACTATAAGAAGTTGAATCAGTTGACAGTGAAGAATAAATATCCTTTGCCAAGGATAGATAAGTTGTTTAATCAACTCGGTGGTTTGAGATTCTTTTTAGAGATTGTTTTGAGATCCAGTTATCATCAGTTGAAAATAAGAGAGGATAATATACCTAAGACAATATGTAGAACTCGGCATAGTCACTTTGAGTTTCTGGTGATGCCGTTTGGTTTGACGAATGCTCCTGCAATTTCTATAGATCTTTTGAATTAGATCTTGAGGCCATTTTTGGACCATTTTGTGGTTATATTCATCGACGACATCCTGGTGTATTCCAAGACTCGGGAGGAGCATTTGAACATCTAGGGATAGTACTTAAGACTTTGAGAGATCATCGGTTGTATGCTAAGAAATTGAAGTGTGACTTTTGGATGTCAGAAGTGAAGTTCTTAGGGCACGTGATTTCTCACAGAGGCATATCAGTTAATCCCGCTAAGATAGAAGCTGTTTTGGAGTGGGAGAGACCAAGAAATATGACAGAGATGTGGAGTTTCCTTAGTTTGGCAGGTTACTAATGCTGTTTTGTGCAAGATTTCTCGAGGATTTCCTTGCCTTTGACAAAGTTGACTAGGAAGGAAGTCAAGTTTGTTTGGGATCATGAATATGAAGAAACTTTTGTCAGGTTGTAGCAGAGCCATACCAGTTCTTACTCTTCCTAATAGTAATAAGCCATATATGGTCTGCACTGATGCTTCAAAGACGGGTTTGGGATGCGTCTTGATGCAGAATAGTCGAGCTATTGCTTACACTTCTCGTCAGTTAAAGTCATATAAGAAGAACTATCCCACCCATGATTTGGAACTTGCAACCGTAATATTTGTGTTGAAGATTTGGCGATGTTATTTGTATGGTGTGAAGTTCGATATATTCTTCGATCATAAGAGTTTAAAGTATCTCTTTACTTAGAAGGATCTGAACTTAAGACAACGGAGATGAGTTGAGTATATGGACATTTATGACTTCGACCTATAATATCATCCTGATAAGGCTAACATTATAGCTGATACACTGAGTAGGAAGCCTTATGGTGCACTAGCTGCACTGGTGTTTAAAGATTGGAGGAACTTAGCTGTGATTGGTGGCTACAACTGTTATGCCCCCTTGGCTTAACTATATGACTATGTAGGTTAAACTAGGATGCATTATTCTTTTATAAACCATATTTTTAGTTTTGCAAAAAGGTGGGCCAAATTTAAATTTTTCGAGCTCTAAAACAAAAGAAACTATGTGGCATTACTTTTTAAAAGTGTCTTTACAAAATATACAACTAAAACCTCCATATCAGTTTATCTTGGCATCAGCAGTAATATTTACAACACACTAGAATAACAAAATACATAGAAAACACCTCCCACAAGTCAAGTTCGTCTACATCGGTATGATCATAGCGACAAGAAAGCGTGCTAGCCAACCAACAACTCTATATATCAAAAACTTCCTCACCTGCATCACAGGAACTAAATGAGCTAATGTTCAGTAAGTAAAGATCATGCATGCTCGTGAACATGTTTCATGCATAAACTTTATTGAAATTCCCATTGTACTCTTTCTTTCATAACTTTTTGTTTTGATGCACTTTTGTTTGAAAACATTTCTTTATAGGGCCCTTGAGTACATTACAAAGTCGCGGCAGTCGATAGGCCGTGCCCACCTATGTGGGAAGGAAACACATGGCCAATGTGAACCATACCTACCCAATGCAGACCGACTAAGTAATGCACCTATTAAATCTTATAGTACAATGCTCAGTCCTGGCAGTCGGTAAACCATGCCCACCTATGCGGGAAGAATGCCTGTGCAAACCATACTTACCCAATGCAGACAGACTAAACACTGTACTTAAAACATATGTCGTAAAATTAGTACAATGATACTACTTTAAATCCAATGTGTGGAAAACTTCACTTCTTTGAAAATCATGCTTAATGATCATGCCATGTTTATATTTTCGTAAGCTTTGCAACAATAATATAAATAACATATAATTGAAATAATATACATAAGCATGTAGGAAAACATCTTGTATCTACTATTGTTCTTGTGATGTAGTTAAAATAAATCTTCACTTATCTTGTGTCCGGTAGAAAAGATAGTGGAAATGGTCAGTATCCTCTGTGGCAAGGTGTGTGGAAGACCTGATGTCAATTTTATTACTAACATTATCACTACAATGTAAAATGATTAAAAAAAAAAGTACAAGACCGAATCACAGCTTTTACACAAGAAGGAACCCTAATCACAAAATGAACCAAAATATCATCTACTTTTATAAAAACTAGTCCATTTGCTTCTAAAAATATTTGGACAGCTCCTTCCCTAATTTTAGGACATCCCCACTTGATTAAAATCATAGTTTAAGACCTGTAAAACAATCAACAAGCCAATTCCCACATATACAACCCAAAGAGGATCATTTAGAGTAACCTAAATGTACTTGGATTCCTTTCAATTTGGACAAAGTTTAAGACCAATTTTACAATTATGTGTCATTATAACCAGCCACCAAATGAGTAAAATAAATAATAGGATCCATAAAATATACACTCCAAGTTTAGAAAATCAGATTACAAATAGAAAAATATAATCTACCACACATGAAAACACTTAAATCCATAACTAGCACACTTAGGGCTTTAAGTCTAACTTTAATCCTCCACTTAAATTCTATTTTTCCAGGAATGTATAAGGTTTCCTAGGACCTCTATTCATCAAATAAAAGCTTTAATTTAAGAGATAAAGCAAAAGAAATAAATTACCAATTCTAAATTCTATAAAAAGCTCACCTTGACTAGTTTGAACTTTTGTTGAAGCTCTTGCCTTCTACTTCGAAAAAACTGATTTCCAAAGCTTTGAAATTGATCTTAGGACTTAAGAGGACCTAGAGAAATCATTATTTAAGTGGTATCAAGTGGATAATTGAAATAAGAAAACAAAACCTAGGAAGGAGAACTAGTAGAATTACCTTGACTAGTTTGGACCTATCTTGCTTTCTTGAGCTCCAAATTGAGTTCTACCACTTGGAAACTCTTGGAAATGGTTAAGGAGAGCTGAGAGAACTCTAAAAAATGAGTGGGAGAGTTTCTGGTCATGGCTGGAGAGAAAGGAGAAGAAAATGACCAGATTTGGACTAAAAGTGATACTTAATGACTAAGAAATGGCATAACTTAAGTTCTAAGGGGTATTTTGGGAATTTTGCACCTTACTTTCCATGTGTCCAGCTCTAAAACATCCTTAGCATACTCACCACGTTGCTGGTCAATCCTATACACCCAAGTGTAGACCAAAATGGTGAAACCTAGCTTAGAAGGTGAAAACTAGTTATACTTTGACCTATAATCCCATATGGCCAATCTTATTGTAATCTAGTGAAACCTAAACCCATAACCAATCATTAAACATAAAAATAAGTCAATTTAACTCCAATTAATAATGCAAACATAGTATCAATGCCTAATTAATAGAACACACAAAATTAACATTACGCGATTAAGCCGAACCTAAGCTAGCTTAGTGTAATTAAATATAGTTCAGTTTAATGACTGCCACCTCGTGCTTACCTGGGCCGACAAATAAAATACTATAAGGGAGTCCTGTACATTGAATTAAAGTTATGATGTGTTAAACGTACAATGAATTTGGCTCTAAAAAGCGTGAAAATGTACTTTACCAAAAACTACTATTTTACCTAGTTACCATCAAACTTGATTTTAATGCATGACCACATTATATTGTATTCATGAATATATATTCTTTGTTCTTCTCACACACCTAACTCTCTCTCTCTCTGAGGGTACTGAACCTTTACACTGCATGGGAACACTTTAACAAATATTAGTACAATAACATATATTGAAAGCATTTAACAATAAAGAATGAGAAATCTACTATAAAGTTGATTCTAGTCACTTGATATGTCTATTATGCAATATGAACATGTTTATTATTAGCTTATTATGCATGTGAGAATCTTGGGCATTACAACACTTACTGTACTTCGAGAATGAAGGGATTGCTTTCCTGAGCAATATTGTGATTTCACCATCACTTCTCCAGACTATCTAGTAGAGTCAGTGGCAAGACGAGGAGTTGAGGACAATCTAGAACTGGCTCCAGAAGAGTGAATAGTTAGATGGTTGGAGTACCAATAGAGAAAGTTTCTTACTTTTCAGTTGGAAGTTGGCTGCAGCTAACAACACTAATCTTCGAGAAACCATTCTAACTGAGACTCACAAATCAAGGTTTGCAGTACATCCGGTTAGTGTTAAGATGTATCGAGACTTGAAGAGGTAGTATTGGTGGAAAGGTATGAAGAATGATATAGCTACCAAGTGTTTGACTTGTCAACAAGTCAAGGCTGAGCACCAGAGGCCAGCTGAGTTACTTCAACCATTACCAATTTTGGAGTGGAAGTAGGATAAGATCACGATGGACTTCATAACTAGTTTGCTGAAAACCTTGAGAAAAAATGACACAGTTTGGGTATAGTCGATCGGTTAACGAAGAGTGCTTACTGTATACTGATCCAAATAGACTACTCACTTACTAAGCTCAGTAAACTATAAGTAGAGAACAACATATGCTTGTATAGTATGCCTTCAAGCATAGTCTCTCACATGGATCCAAGGTTTACTTCTAAGTTTTGGAGAGCCTTACAAAAAGCATTGAGTACACAGTTGGATATTAGTACGGCTCACCATCCAGAGACAGATAGTCAGTCTGAAAGGACCATTCAGATTCTTGAGAACATGCTACGTTGTTACATACTGGATTTTGGTGGGAATTAGGATGATCATCTTCCTTTGGTAGAATTTGCTTACAATAACAGTTACTAGACTAGTGTAGGTGTGGTTCCATATGAAGTGTTATATGGGAGGCCATGTAGATCGCCCTTGTGTTAGGTAGAACCTGAAAAGTGTGTTACTCTTGGACCAAAGCTGATTGAGGAGACCACTGAGAAGATCAGAGATATATAAAAGAGGCTCAAAAAGACCCAGAGTTGCCAGAGGAGTTATGCTGACCCAAAGAGGCATGAGGTAAAGTTCGATACTAGATTCAGTATTTTTAAAAGTGATTCCAAGGCATGGTGTGATAAGGTTTAGAGTGAAGGGTAAGCTTGCTCTAAGGTATGTTGGTCCCTTTAAGATCACTGAGAGAATTAGACTAGTGGCGTATTGCTTGAATCTACCTACATAGTTGGGTCACGTGTATAATGTATTTCATATGTTAATATTGAAGAAGTACACGCCAGACCTATCTCATATTATTTAGTACGTGCATGAACCGATCCAAGAAGATGTGTCCTATGAAGAGCAGCTTATTCGCCTGTTGGCTAGAGAGTTAAAGGTGCTTCACAACAGAGAGATTCCACTTGTCAAGGTGCTTTGGGAATATCACAAGGAAGACAAGGCTATTTAGGAACTCGAGACGGAGATGTACGAAAAGTACCTTTATTTGTTCAACTTTCAGTTAGAAGTTGTACTGTGATGTAAACCTTGACTTTTATTTTTAATTTCGGGATGAAATTCTTATAAGGAGGGGAGAATGTAAAAACCTGGAACTTTGAGAGTAAATTGGACATTTTACCAAATTTTCAGATATATTAATGGAGGGGTTAATTTGCAAAAATTTTGTATGGAGAGACTAAATTGTAATTTTGGGGAGACTAATTTGAAAGAGTTTTAAGGAATAGGGACTATAGTGCAATTTTTAAAAAATTGCACAGCCCCATTTATTCCCCCACGTGGGCACTTTCTCCCACACTCACACACTCTCTCTCTTCTCTTTCCCTTGCCCCCGATCTCTTCCTCTTTCCCTCACTCTCGGTTCTTTCTCTCTCTCTCTCTCTCTCTCGGCCGAAGGAGACGACTGTTGCAGCAGCTGCCTCCTGCCATCATCCGGCCCATTTGACTGCCCGACATGAGCTCACCGTGCTGCCAGGAGCCTCCGCCACTAGTCCTGCCAACTACCGACGCCTGCTCATCGGAAAACGTGATTAATGGTAGTTTGAAGCTTTTCATCATCGACATCATTTTGGGTTGTTTTAGCTTGTGTTCTTAGGCTCGTTGGATTCGTCTCATCGTAAGGATCGTCAAGGTATACATATCTTAATCCCATACTGCCCGAATCAAAAGCTGCCATTTTTGGATATTTTGATCTTTAAGTTTAACTTTTTAATCCAACCGTTAGATCGTGTTTTTATTGTTATTTTTGGATTGTACTCAGAAAATGGGGAAGTTTGATATATATATATATATATATATATATTGCTATGTTTGATGATCGGCACGAAAATCGAATCAGACGGCTAAGATTTACCTCAATTTGTGTGCCACCAGTTTAGTGTGGGCCCAGACCCGAATTAGACCAGTGATATATCTAACTTCGCTATTTTGGGTGCTAGGAATTCAATGAAGAGGTCTGTTTATAGATTTGAAACTTTATTGAGAAGTTGGTTTTTCACAAGAGAATGATCGAGGGCTTGGAATTGGTTCCCGACCTTCTTGGCGATCGTCAACGACACCTTGAGGATTCAATAGTATAGTATCACTATTCTTGTGAGGTAGGGACTTAATTACCTTTTTTTTTTTTTTTTACCGTTTTCGAATAAAATTTCTTTTCTGCAACATTTGAGAACAAACGTGGTTTTTGAGTTATTTGAATATATGTGGTGAAACAAACTTATTTTTGGTTGCCCTTCCAGGTTTGGTCCACAACTCATGGGTGTCCCTTCTGGGTATGGGCTTAGGTGTCAGGCAGGCTATTAGGTACACTTAGTACTATCATCCTGGGTCTGCACAAATGAGAGGATGGAAGCTCATGGGTATGAGTTCATATGCATCTAAATTGAATGATTTTGATTTTACCATTTTATTTATACATATACTAATGGATTTCCGATTTTGGATCATTATATATGTATGTATTGGATTTGAACTAACCATGCGGGGACATTTCACCACTAAATATTTTCAATCGAGGTAACTATTTTTCCTATTCGGTATTATGTGCTCACCCCCCTTACCTTCCTCCTCAGGTGGTATCTAGTGCAATCTTGGTGATCTAGAGGAATAAGAGGCAATCTTGATTGTAGTTCGTTGTCTTAGTAATACTTGAAGTGCGTTGTTGTGGTCTTTGGACTGTTTGGGTCTTCTTTTAGAATTGAACCAAGATTACTACATTTTATTTTTGGTTTGTGAATTCATGTATGTCATTCTGGTGTTTGATTTTGATATGAACGATGATGATGATGTTTGGACCTATATTTGACTTACATTTTTCTACATTTATTTAATCTATGTTTAATGGTATATACAAACTATGGAAGAGGTTCACGAGATGAAATTCTAGTAATTTTATTTAAATGGACCTTTTATAAAATTAATACTTTTTGACACTTTTCAAATAAATCAAGGAATTTCCTGTCTTCGTGAAATTCCCCTTCTGCCACTAGCCTGAGTTTTTGGTTATAACAGCTCCACTAAAAATTTGAAACTGCATTCTTAAAATTATAAAATTAATTTTACTCAAAAAACAGTAATTAGTCCATTGATTTAATCATTATATGTAGTTTCATTCTCCATAGATGATTCATAATCGAAGCTAGGTCAATTTTTCGCTGACTTCTTCAATTATATCTTTATCCTTGTATCTTATTAATTCACTAATAAATAATTAATTTATAAATATATTATAAATTAAGTACTCAAACTGATCAAATTCTAAATGGAATGAATAGATTCTACAATATTTAAGTTATAGTCCTAACTATCTACCTCATTATGTTCCCAATATATAAATAATTCGGCTTGATCAAAATATACATTAACAAGTATGTCAAAAAATATAATGACATAAATAGGAGGTTGTAACTATTCAGGATTAAGAATAATTCATATATGAACATCTTTTGATGTTATTTGAAATCTCAATAGTCAACAAAATTTATAAGATTCAAATTAGGTCGGATCTTGTCTTATATAGTCTTATTATATACAGTACCTCAATTATGATATAAACTCATTAATAGTCCGTATAAAACTAGTGGACCGCACTAATAATATTTAATCTAAAATCTTTAACTTTTAATTAATTATTACACACTAAATTTAGTTTATTATCTATAAACTTAATCGACATGCATATAACACTTATAACATTCAGAGTTATCTTAATAAACTAAGAATTTTTTAATATTTATAAGACATACAAAATATGTACAATTTTAAATAGAAAAAAAATATTATTTTATTTATTTAACAAGTATCCAAATTACATGCTTTAAAAGCATCGACCCCAAAAATCCTAATCCTTGGGATCACTCTTATCATGTCTCTGAGTTGTAATTATTTGAAGTCGATCCTCTGTTTTCCCGATTCCATAGTTTTAAGACATAAAGTCCCAGATTACTATCTGGTATAGTTAGGGATTTATCTATGTAAACAAATTGTATTTCCGTTGAGTTCAGTAACATCAGAAAGAATTCCATCCCTTGCTTTCTGTCTATAAAAATTTCCCTGACAATGTTTCCTGTTTTTAAAAGTAGTTAAGAATCCAAACAAAGATTTCAATAAAATTTTCGGATGTTTTAAAATTGACAAACATTATTATGGGATTGCTACCCTGCCATTAAGTAACTTAAGCAAGAGAAGACAAGTAGGAATTGAATTGATCAAAAGTTAGTTCTGCCAACTTTCGAACCATACATATTTATATTGCTTTTATCAATTGTTTCATCAGAAAAAGAGACAAAACACATGCGTCATCATAACATATATATTATATACCGACTAAAGGATCAAATAGCGTAGACATTCACGCCACTCCACGACATAATATGCCAGCTGTAAAAGCAAAATAAATTAACATGTCTTCCTATCTAGATCGAGAAATAAATAATATTAACACGTGGCATTAGTTGAGGTTCTTTTACACCTCAAATATGACAAATCTAAAGTACTGATTGTCAGGAATATTCTTTTACACAACACGACGTAACACAACATGCCAAACCTCGTTATGCGACACCACATATCGCATGATGGATCGATTGAAAATATCTGCTTAGGCTCCTCCGGTCTGAGGTAATTTCAGTTTTCAATGAACGTATGATTATTTGTGGTGTTTAGAATAATTGTATTTAAATGTACTCAAATAATTTTGTTATGATTTGATTTTAGAATGTAAAATAATTATTTTTAATTATACATAGGAATCTGTTTAAATTAAAATTAAAAAATTAAATTATTTATAAAATAATAAAATTTATTAGTATAAAATAAAATAATTTATTATAATTTTTAAGATGTCCTATTTTTTTTGTTTCGTTTTTTAGGATGAGTTTTGGATGTAAGATCATTTAGTTATACTCAAATTATTTTTTTTATGATTTTAGAATGTAAAATGATTATGTTTGATTTTGCATAGAAATGTGTTTAAATTAAAATTAAAAAATTAAATTATTTATAAAATAATAAAATTTATTAGTATAAAATAAAATAATTTATTATGATTTTTAAGATTTTTATTTATTTTTTATTTTTTAAGATGAGTTTTAGATGTAAGGTCATTTAAAATTCACATATTTTAATAATTTTATGATGAATCTTCGCTTAAAAAAATTTGATTCCCAAAATGATTAGAAAGTTAAAACGATACTAATAACCATTCCATTATCCCGTGCCGAACGCCCTTTATATTCATCTCTACTGAGTTTAAGCTAAACCAACTCGTAGATCATATATATTGGAATAAGATCCGTGTTCAAATTCCTATCCGATTCTCTGTTCAACAATTAATAAAAAGAAAGCTCATTAAACTTTTTTTCCCTCACGTGCTTATTGTTGTGCGGTCTAAAATCCTATGTCAGGTCGCATGAGTAAGATTAAGTGCGACCTTTACCGCGTAAGTTATGCGCGACCTCTTCCAAATAGGTTATGTGTGACCAGAATGAAAAGGTGACTAGTCTATGCTTCGTCAAACGGGTAACCTACAAGGAAAGGGAAACAAAAGTTTATCTTTCAAGTTCAGCCAGTTACCCAATTTAAGTGATTACCCAATTATATTGTTACTCAAATTGTATTACCCGATTGTACAGTTACCCCTTCTCACAATTGGGAACATTGAGCTTCCTTCATCTATATAAAGGGAGTTCAATGTTTCAGTGAGGGGAGAGAAGACTTTTCTGATCTGGAGAGGCTAAGGAATTCTTGAGAGTGTTTTCTTCTTCTTTCCGGACAACACATTGTAATTTTGAGTTCTTGTAATTCTCCAGAAAATAGTGAAAAACAGTGGACGTAAGCTCATCTTTTTCGGGACTGAACCACTATAAAATCTTTGCCTCTTTATTTGCTTTGATTTATAACCCTTTTCACACAAGCCACATCTCGTAATTTTTTCTAAATTTATTGTTGACAAAACCTCCATCAACAATTGGCACTAGAAGGAGGGCTATTCCGGCAAAACAGTTTGTCAAATTTCGTTTTTTTAATAATGGAAAATACCAGATACACTACCAGAGTCACCAGAACTAGCCAAAACCAAACCCAAAGCACTGCTGCTGTACAGGCAGACCCTGCTCAAGATCAGCCTACCATGACCGCATCAGAAAACCTTGCTCAGAGACAGGATCGCATGGAGGAGACACTGGTGAACCTTCAGTAAATCACTAACCAGATCAATGATTCCCTATGATGACTTGTTGAAGGGAAGATGGTGACCCCACCACAGCACGAACGTCCCAGAGAATGTCTTGCTCAATTACCTGAGAAAGGAATACAGATCTTAGAGACAAGGAAACGCGACCAGCCAAGAACCCAGCAAGAGATTCATGAAGATCGCATCTCCAAAGAAAAAGGCAAAGTCACAAACTTGCCTCCAGAATCTGGAACAGAGAGTTTAAGTACTAATCGTAATCGTGGACAACCTTCTCGCAAATCCACTAGTAATCAAGATCGCTTAAACAGCAGCGAATAAAAACGACCATCGAGAAGCGTCTTCGAAAGAATCAGTAGAGAGTCGAGACAGATCCTGTAGATCTAAGACAATACTTGGAGCGACGACGTAGTCATGAACGATCCGTATCGCATCATAACGACCAAAGCTGATCTCGTCGCACTATTTCGCTTGATTCCTCTCACAAATCGCAGAAGACTCTACTTGGCCAACCTGCCATACATCGAGATAACGATCAAAGGTCGCCCTTGCCGCCAACAAAAGATAATGCTCTACCTCCGAACTTCGATGTTCACAATTTAAGGATCGCATTAGATGCACTTGCCGGTTGGGACGATGAGCTCGCTGATGGGTATCGTCAATCGCCATTCAGCGAGAAAGTTCGAGTTGCTGCCCTACCTACTGGATTTAGACTTCCCACCATAATACTTTTGATGGGAAAACTGATCCACAGGACCATATGGATCACTTCAGCGACCTGATGGAACTCCATCGTGTCAATGATCATGCATGCTGCAGATGTTTTGCTGTAACTTTCTTAGGAGCAGCAAAGAAGTGGTTCCGAGGACTCAAATCCGGCTAAATCTCATCCTGGCAACAACTTCAGACGGCGTTCTTGAGACAGTTCTAAGCTGTAAAGAATTTCACTATTCCACTTGTTAGCTTGTCTGTAATTTGACAAGGTCCAAAGGAAACTCTACGATCTTATCTCAATCGATCCACCTCAGAGTTAGCAAAGATCAACAACCCACCTGAAGAGGGAGTTTTAACTCTCATGATGGCCGGGGTGCGACCAGAAACTAAACTCTGGGAGGAATTACTTGAGCGAGAATGTAGAACTCTAGAAGACTTCTACCGGAGGGTTGGTCGGCATTTGAGGGTAGAATCTTCGTGCGAGAATCTTCGAAAGACAGAGAAGAAGGAAAGAAAGATGCTACTAAAGATGCGATCATGACTAACAATAACGTTAATAAGAAAAATAAAAGGAGTAATGAACAGTTGGTGGAGAATCAGCCTAGACCTAAAAAGCAGGAGATTTCAAGAGCTCCCATGTGGTTCAACAATCATACCGAGTTAAACGCGCCCATAGATCATATCTATGAGGTCACAAACCAGCAGGAGCGATACCATCAACCGAAACCAATGAAACGGGACAGGGCAAAGTGCGACCCTAACAAGTTCTGCTGGTATCACAATGATATTGGACATGATACTAATAATTGCTATGCCTTGAAGGATGAAATTGAAAAATTGATTAAAGAGGGGCGACTGCGGCAGTACACTAGGCAGAACGACGAAAGGCGAGAAGAAAACCAACAGCGGCCTCCAAAAATTCAACACGAAATCCGAACTATCTTTGGAGGACCGCATGTTGGCAGAGATTTGAAAAGGGCTCAAGACAGGTATGCACGAGAAGCTCGACAACAGCCATTGACTAACGTCATGCATCTTGAGCAACGACCACATAAGCTTCAACGAGTACCGGACATGGACATTACCTTCACAGAATAGGACGCAAGGGAAATCCATTATCCGCATAATGATGCATTGGTCATAAAAATTAATTATGGAAACACACAGTTGTGGTGAGTATTGGTTGATAATGGGAGTACTGTGGACATCCTGTACTACGACAACTTCAAGAAGATGGGGTTGAATGAAAGCGACTTGAAGCCTACTGTCACTCCACTCTATGGTTTCACTGGTGACAGCCTGATGCCTATGGGCATGATTGAATTAATGGTCAACGTTGGAACCTCTCCTAGGGTTTCAAAGATAATGACCCAAATTTTGGTAGTAAATTGCCTCTTCGCATTCAATGCTGTGCTGGAAAGACCGACACTAAGGAAACTTCGAGCCGTCACTTCAATCTATTATCTCATTATGAAATTCCTGACCCAGCACAGGATAGGCGAGGTGCGAGGAAACCAATATGATGCGCGGACTTGTTATAACAACTCGTTGAAGCTTGCAGCAAAGGATGCGACGCCTCGTACAATGATGGTCCAGCTACCAGAAGAAGCGTCAGTCGAAACATCAGGCAAAACGTCAGTTGAAGCATCAGTTGAAGCGTCAGACAAAATGTCAGTCAAAGTGTCAGTTGAAGCGTCAGACAAAGCGTCAGTCGAACTGTCAGTTAAAGCGTCAATCGACACGACCAGTGAAGACTTCAATCCTCGAGAAATAGACGAAGAGGTCAAAACTGGACCTATTGAAGATCTGGAGGATTTATCATTCGACAAGTCCTCCAAGACTTTAAAGATTGGAACGAAGATTCAAGAGCCTATGCGAGCTTCGTTGGTTGCTTTTCTGAAATCTAACTTGGATGTCTTTGCATGACAACATTCGGACATGGTAGGGATCAATTCGAAGATCATATCCCACCGTCTTAACATAGACCCGACAAAGAAGCCTGTATGATAGAAAAGAAGAGCTATGAATCCAGAGCGCTACATCGTGTTAAAAGAAGAGGTAGAGAAACTGCTCGAAATTGGATTTATAAGGGAATCTTTGTACCCTAACTGGCTTGCGAACCCGGTTTTGGTGACAAAATCCAATGGGAAGTGTAGAACATGCATCGATTTCACCGATCTCAACAAAGCATGCCCGAAGGACAGCTTCTCCCTTCCGAGAATCGACCAGCTTGTATATGCGACATCGGGGCATGAGCTCTTAAGTTTCTTGGACGCGTATTCTGGATACAATCAAATCCCCATGTACGAGCTAGATGAGGAGCATACCTCGTTCATCACTGATCGAGGACTATACTGCTACAAAAAGATGCCCTTCGGACTTGTCAACGCAGAGCGACCTACCAGCGTCTTGTCAATATGATGTTTACAAAACAAATTGGCAAGACAATGGAGGTATATGTCAACGACATGTTGGTGAAGTCGGAGAAAGCTAAAGATCACATCAAGCACCTTGATGAGATGTTCAAAATTCTCCGGAAATATCAAATGAAGCTGAATCCCCAGAAGTGTGCGTTCAGGGTAGGATATGGAAAGTTTCTGGGTTTTATGGTCAATCAGTGAGGTATTGAAGTGAACCCTCAGAAGATACAAGCGCTGATTGATATGCAATCTCCACGTAAACCCGAGGATATACAGAGCCTAGCAGGAAGAGTAGCTACACTGAGTCGGTTTTATACAGGTCAACTGATAAATGCCAACCGTTCTTTGAAGTATTGAAAGGATCAAAGAGGTTCAAATGGACGAAAGAATGCGAGCAAGCGTTCCAAGAGTTAAAAGTACACTTGGTTTCTCCTCCACTCTTGTCAAAATCGAACCCAGGAGAAGAATTATGCTTATATCTCGCTGTTTCCAAATATACGACGAGTGCTGCATTAATTTACAAGGAGGAAAATACACATCGACCTGTCTATTATGTAAGTAAAAGATTACTTGATGCCGAAACTAGGTATCCAGAGATGGAAAAATTGGCACTAGTGCTCGTCATTGCTTCAAGAAAGTTTCGACCTTACTTTCATGCTCACTCTATCAGAGTTTTCACGAATTTTCCCTTGAAACAGGTTCTACAGAAACCTGAGGCATCAAGATGGCTGCTTAAGTGGGTTGTTGAATTGAGTCAATTTGACATCAATTTTCAACCTCGCACTGCCATAAAGGGTCAGGCTCTCGCAGATTTTATTACAGAATTTACATATGATGTCGATCTTCCCACCGGAGTACTCGAAAATCCACTTCAGATACATCAAGGTTGTGGAAACTTTATGTTGATGGGTCATTGAATGAAAATGGAGCAGGTACGGGCCTAGTTTTAATCAGTCCCGAAGGGCACAACATTCATTGTGCGCTTCGCTTCAAGTTCGCAGCGTCGAATAATGAGGCTGAATATGAAGCACTGATAGCTGGGCTAAAGCTTGCACAGGAAATGAAGGTCGAGATGATTGAAGTGTACAGCGACTCCCAGCTGGTCGTTTGTTAGGTTAAGGGTGATTACCAAGCGAGAGGAGTGAGAATGATGGCCTATTTGCAGGAGGTGCAATGATTGCTCTTAACATTCACTGCTTATAACATTCAGCTTCTTCCTCGTTTTGAAAATACCCGGGCGGATGCCTTTGCTAAGCTCGCTTCAACGAAAGATGCAGAGTTGTTGAAGGTTGTCCCTATTGAATTTCTTGTATCGCCAAGCATCGAGGTTGAACCTCAAGTAGCTATGCCAGTTGACGAAAAACCATCGTGGATGGAAACTGTAATGCAATATTTATAAAATGACGATCTTTCCAAGAGCAAAGATAATGCAAAGCGACTCCGCATGAAGGCAGCCCACTATATCATCAATGATGAAAAGCTTTATCGAAGAAGTTTTAGCTCGCCATTATTATTATGTGTCAATGATGAAAAAGCATGCTACATTATGAGGGAAATCCACAAAAAAATATGTGAAAATCATTCTGGGGGGCAAGCACTTGCAAACAAGATTCTTCGACAAGTGTATTTTTGGCTGACTATGAAGAAAGATACAATGGAATTTGCTAGGAGGTGTGATAAATGTCAATGATTTGCGACTATTCCTAGAAAACCACATGTTCCTTTAACTACAATGACTAGTCCATGACCATTTGCTATTTGGGGAATTGATATTATCGGGATGCTTCCATTAGCACAGGGTGGTTTGAAGTATGCGGTGGTTGCAGTCGATTATTTCACAAAATGGGCAGAAGCTGAGGCCTTGAGCACCATTTCTGCAAAGAAGATGATAGATTTTATTTACAAATCTATAATCTGCCGTTATGGTATACCACATACTATAATTTATGATAATGGGAAACAATTCGACTGTGATAAGTTTCGTGAATTCTGCAACAACTTAGGTATCAAGAAGAGTTTCTCTGCTATTGTTCATCCGCAAGCCAATGGGCAGGTCGAAATGATAAACAAAATACTTAAACAGAATATAAAGACGAAGTTGGAGGAGTATAAAGGAGCTTGGCCAGAAGTACTTCCAGAAGTTTTATGGGCTTATCGCACCACTCAACGAACCACTACTGGAGAGAGCCCATTCTCTTTAGCTTATGGATATAAAGCAATGATCTCAGTTGAAATTGGTGCGAGCTCTCTACGGCGATCTGTTTATGAGCAAAATCAGAATGATGTATTACTAAGAATTGAACTCGATTTTTTAGAAGAAAGGTGTGAACAATCTCAACTTCGAATTGCATCATATCAACAACGCACTACTCGACATTATAACTCCAAAGTCAAAAGTAGACATTTTGAAGTTGGTGATCTTATCCTTCGAAGAGTTCTATCTAATAATAAAGAGCATGGTGCTGGTGTATTTGGACCTTCCTAGGAAGGACCTTATGTTATTGATGACGTCATTCGACCTGGGACATACAAGCTAGCTTGCATCGGCGGACAAAAGATCAAACATGCTTGGAATACAGAACAACTTCGTCGTTATTATCAATGAATCTTCATGTTTATCTTCATGTATTTTTAACGGCTTCCTGTATCTTCATTATTTCGACATTCGATGTCATTCGTCAATAATATTTCTTCGGCTATTACTTCAACTTCATTTGGTTCATCTCTTATAGTTTTATGGTAGTTTTCGGACACCGTAAAACTCGGGGGTAGTGAGATCAGAATATTATCTCCTACTTGTTTCCTAAGGGACTATGCTGTTTTCTTAAGCGACCTAACCTATCCTAACACTTAGAACTCGTTTTAAGTTAGTTGGATTCAAATCGCAAAAAGCGTACCGATCAGTCACCTACTGATTGACTACTTAGTTAAAATTGTTATGTTTTGATTATTTTGCAGGAATATGTCTGAGGAAAAAATATTCTTCATTTAAAAAAAAATCGCACCCGTATATAAGTAGAGAGAGAAAGGGGGACCAAGCCCGCATTGTTCTGAAACAAAAAAAAATAAATAAATACAAGTGTTTATTATGCAGAAGTGCTCACACCGCCATCCCCAGTTTTGGCAGTATCCTCCCTCCAACTCTGGACAAGCTCGACCACATCCTCGCCAAGGATAGAGAAGTCAAAGCCCGGATGCTCGCAGAAGATATTAAAAATAATGGTCGACGAGGCAATGTCACTAGCTTTATCTTCGAGCTCTTTGACTTCAGTCGCCTTGAACTCTTCGATAGCTTTGTGAACCGCCTCTGTTGTCGCCTCCTTCATGCGATCTGGATGCTCGGAAATAGTTTTCTCGAGCTCTTTGACTTTCTCCTCAAGATTCTCCTTCTCAGGCTTCTCCTTGGCCAAGCCATCGAGTAGCTGCTGCCTCTCCAAGTCAAAGGCTTTTTTCTCCTCCTCCCGAGTTTTCTCCGAGTTCTCGAATGCTTGGGTTATCTCTTCAACTTTTTCGGTCTTTTTCAAGCATTCGAGGACCGGGTCATGCATGAGGACAGCAGCAGCTACAGTCTAAAAATATAATCATTAATACCAAGAAATAATACATTTAAGGAGAGAATAAAAAGGTACTTACATTGGCTAGCATCCTCATCGCAGAACCAAAGGTGACCTTGGCAGATCGTCGCTTCATCCGCTCCCAGCCCTCCTCGGAAGTGAAGCGATCAATGAAGGCTGCGCTCATACCAGCCTTCTCTGGTAATTGATTGAGGAGTGTGAAGAGCTCCTCATCCTTATCTACCAGGATCGGTTTGAAGAGGTGGCAGCCTCTTTGGGTGGTTCAGAATGGCTCGTTGTCTAAGGCTATGGAGGAGGCAAGCTTGCCGGGATGTCCTCGAAGGCAACTTTTCGTTTTTTGGAGTTGTCAACCTTCTCTTTCCCTTTCGATGATGGAGTGCTCTCGGGTGTCTTGGATTTTGCCATGGACATGAGAGTGGAGGGTGATGCTCGCAAGCCACTACTAATAACCATCTCTGTACAGATATGTCAGTGAGCGAGGTGATATAATACAATGATAATTAGAAAATGTATATATGATTACCTTCTTGTTGAGGAGCTAGTGGTGATGCTATTTCTAGAGAAGAAGGTTCCGAAGCTGGAGGGGTGGCTGGTGCTTTTCGTTTCCTAAGTCTGGAAGATGAGGCACTTATATCCGTCTGTTTCCTTGGCTTCTTTTTCTTCGAGCTTGAAGGTCTTGACGA
>JXTB01000026.1:516974-579686 GCA_002914805.1 Parasponia andersonii
TGGAAGTTCCAAGTACCTTCCAATCAAATTCCTTGATTGGAAGGTCCTTGATTTTGTACACCCTTGCGACCTATTCCCTGGAAAGTCCGGGCCGTTCCCTGTTGTCTGCGATGACATGCGAGTGCGATCAAGATAAAAATAAGAAAATAAAAAAAGGTGATAAATTGGAAAACTACCTATCGGGATTTTGAAAGAAGCCGTTATCCGCATAGTCAAAGTGGAAAAATGGATTTTCCCATTTTCCTATGTTGTTGCGAACCCCGTAGATTATTTTTATTGCCTGGTTCGACCATTTGCTTGCATAAAAGAAGCCAAGATCTGACGGGTTTGATTTCACTTGGTAAAACCAAGTGAACTCTTCAGGAGAAGGGGAGTCTAAACCTAATTTGTGGTAAAGTATGTATAAACCTACCATATATCTGTATGTATTAGGAGTCAGTTGGAAAAGGACGACCCCATAGTAGTCGATAATTGATTTAATGTTTGAATGAAGTGGGAGGTGGTCACCGCACTTGAGAACTGCTTCAGAAAAAGAAGCGATTCCGCGTGGTGGTGTGTGTGGTCGATTGAATTCCATGGGTAAGTGAAGAGGGATGGCAATCTTATAGTTGCACATGATTTTGCTGAGCTTGTTCGATGTGCAACTCGTCCTTATATTGGTACATGACCAATTCCCCTCTACGTATTGATAGCCTGACGCGAAGGCAGGGGCATCCCTGATATGTCGAGGCCACTGGTCCTGAGGGAGGTCGCCTATGCGAGGACTATTTTGCCTGACCCCTGCTATCTCTACTTCGGGTTCTGGCTCAAGGTAATCTTCAAGGTTTATGGAGCTAACACTGGAGTTCTCAGATTCCTCTGAAAATGCATTCCCTTTCCTAAAATCCTCACTACTAAACATCTGAAAAGAAATACGGATGGGTTTAATTCTATACGAGCATCAAGGATCTTCACTATATGCTAGTCAATTTTGGGGGTTCACCCTAGGATTGTATTAGCAAGCAATCTCATCGAATTTTTTCTAATCGGTCTACGGATTCATAAAAATTGCTCGAGCAGTTCGACAAAAAATAAATAAATAGGGTATCAGACCCTAGAAATTCTTTCACGAGTTCGTCTTAGTCCATTATCTAGAAAAAAGAGTCTATTCTATGAACTGGTAAAGAGGATCTGAAAAATTCCCATTCTAGTTCATCCAAATATGGGATGTGTTTCAATTCCTAGAAATAAAAACTGAATTTTTTCTGAGAACAAACGAAGAATAATAGGAGAGAAAAAATGTACTATCCTTTCTTCGAAAGCAGAAGGATTGAGATATGGTCTGAACTCCGTCGGAGAAGATACTGGGATTATGGGAGCTGAAGAACGAAACGGCACTATAGGGTTTGCTTTGAAATACTTCGGGATTTTAGAAAGATGAAAAATGAGAGTTTGTAATGAAGAAGCAGAAGCGGATTGATTTCCGATATTTATTTCTCGAGCATCGCTAAATCACAGCCATAGATCAAGGTATTTGATTTTCAGATCTAAAGGCCGAAGTTCACACGGGATTTGATTTTTTCCGAAATTAAATCAGTATCTTTCAAAATTTGAAACGATTCGGTTTAAAGACGGTAGTTGGCATCATCGATATCCTTGAGTCTTCTCGAGTTCTGCTATTTTTCTTAGAAAAGGCGACACGTGTTTTTATCTGTTAGAAAAAGGTGCGCGTGATCTTGAGAAAGATGAGATTTGAGATCTGGCGACTCTTCAACTCTTTAAGGATCTCAAGTCTAGGTCGTGACGTCGCATTTTTTAAGTTTTCACTCACTTATATTAAAAGGAAGCTCCATTTTGTCCTAAAGAACTAATGGAGCTGGGGGGCAATTGTTGTGCGGTCTAAAATCCTATGTCAGGTCGCATGAGTAAGATTAAGTGCGACCTCATCCGAAAGGGTTGCATGCGACCTCCACCGCATGAGAATAAGTGCGACCTCATCCGAAAGGGTTGCATGCGACCTCCACCGTGTAAGTTATATGCGATCTCCTCCGAATAGGTTATGTGCGATCAGAATGAAAAGGGGACTAGTCTATGCTTCGTCAAACGGGTAACCTAGAAGGAAAGGGAAACAAAAGTTTCTCTTTCAAGTTTGACCAGTTACCCAATTTAAGTGATTACCCAATTATATTGTTACTCAAATTATATTACCCAATTTTATAGTTACCCATTTTCACAATTGGGAACATTGAGCTACCTTCATCTATATAAAGGGAGTTCAATGTTTCGGTGAGGGAAGAGAGGACTTTTTCTAATCTGGAGAGGCTGAGGAATTCTTGAGAGTGTTTTCTTCTTCTTTCTGGACAACACATTGTAATTTTGAGTTCTTGTAATTCTCCAGAAAATAGTGAAAAACAGTGGACGTAAGCTCATCTTTTTCGGGGCTGAACCACTATNATTAAAAGGAAGCTCCATTTTGTCCTGAAGAACTAATGGAGCTGGGGGGCAATTGTTGTGCGGTCTAAAATCCTATGTCAGGCCGCATGAGTAAGATTAAGTACGACCTCATCTGAAAGGGTTGCATGCGATCTCTACTGCATGAGAATAAGTGCGACCTCATCCGAAAGGGTTGCATGCGACCTCCTCCGAATAGGTTATGTGCGATCAGAATGAAAAGGGGACTAGTCTATGCTTCGTCAAACGGGTAACCTAGAAGGAAAGGGAAACAAAAGTTTCTCTTTCAAGTTCGACCAGTTACCTAATTTAAGTGATTACCCAATTATATTGTTACTCAAATTATATTACCCAATTGTATAGTTATCCATTCTCACAATTGGGAACATTGAGCTACCTTCATCTATATAAAGGGAGTTCAATGTTTCGGTGAGGGAAGAGAGGACTTTTTCTGATCTGGAGAGGCTGAGGAATTCTTGAGAGTGTTTTCTTCTTCTTTCCGAACAACACATTGTAATTTTGAGTTCTTGTAATTCTCCAGAAAATAGTGAAAAACAGTGGACGTAAGCTCATATTTTTCGGGGCTGAACCACTATAAAATCTTTGCCTCTTTATTTGCTTTGATTAATAACCCTTTTCACACAAGCCACTTCTCGTAATTTTTTCTAAATTTATTATTGACAAAACCTCCATCAACACTTACCATCTCACCTATCTAATGGAAGGAGAAGGATCGTTTAACTTTAAAAAATAAAAACAAATACTATTTCACGAGTACCACTCTAAAGTATGTTAGAATTTTGGCATGTTCGCTTTTGTAATTGTTTTATACTTTGTCCCACATTGCTTGTGTATGAATATTTGGGGTCTATAGTTGGTTATAAATAAAGCCTTCTGTAATTGGTTTTTTAATAATCACAAAATTAGTTTCCCTATTGGTGAGGACCTTTATTCCTAAGAACCTCTATAGTTTTGTTTTTACCCTTTTTCCTATTTATTTTAGGATTTTTGCATTATAGTCCAGATTTTGTATTTCCTCTTTTTGAAGTTAGTGAAGTGGTCAACAACACCCCGAGAATGTAGGTAATTTGCCAAACCTCGCTAAATTTTGTGTTCTTTATTTTTGCATTTAGTATTTTCTACGCATTTTCTGCTTTTGTTAATTTTAATAGCTAATTGGTAGTTTATATTTAATATTGTCTTAGTATTAAATATAAGCATTTGGAGTAGTTGTGCTTCCACTGCACAACAAGTGGCATCAGAGCAGTAGGTTCGCCCTAGGCTTTGTTTTGTAGCTATATTAGCAGAAATGTCAGAATCTTCGTCAATGCCAGCAAAGACGAAAACAGTGACTAGTGCAAAAATCGATCTAGAGAAATTTGATGGCCCAAATAACTTCGGCTCGTGGCAGTGTGAGATATTGGATGGTTTATGTCAACAAGATCAGGATATTGCTCTAGAAAGATGAAACTGGAGAAGATGGATGATAAAGAATGGGAGAGGGCCAATAGTCAAGCTTGTGGTACGATCTGCTCATATCTTTGTAGAGAACAGAAGTATCCATGCATGAGGGAGACTTCTGCAAGTAAGCTGTGGAAGGCACTCAAGAACAAATACATGAAGAAGAGCAATGAGAACCAGCTATACTTGAAGAAGAGACTTTTCTGCCTCTAATTGAAGCCTGGTATGACTATCGGTGACCACATTGATACTTTCAACCAGTTGATTGTACATTTGTTGAATTTAGATGAAACCTTCAAACATGAGGATAAAGTAATCATCAAGCTTGTGGTACGATCTGCTCATGTCTTTGTAGAGAATAGAAGTATCCATTCATGAGGGAGACTTCTGCAAGTAAGCTGTGGAAGGCGCTTGAGAACAAGTACATGAAGAAGAGCAATGAGAACCGGCTATACTTGAAGAAGAGACTTTTCTGCCTCCAGTTGAAGCCTGGTACGACTATCGGTGACCACATTGATACTTTC
Organism: Parasponia andersonii; assembly: GCA_002914805.1. NCBI lineage: Eukaryota > Viridiplantae > Streptophyta > Magnoliopsida > Rosales > Cannabaceae > Trema > Trema andersonii. The sequence goes on from JXTB01000026.1 coordinate 521,390, forward strand.
AACCAGTTGATTGTAGATTTGTTGAATTTAGATGAAACCTTTAAAGATGAGCATAAATCAATGTTGCTGATTGGGTCCCTTCTTGATGAGTTAGATTATCTCTGTATTACGTTGCTTCATGAGAAGGAAAAATTGTCCTTCGATGAAGTGAGTGCTGTATTGTACAATCATGAGATTCGGAAGAAAGATCAGAAGGAGAATAGGGACATGCCAGCAGACGCGCTTACAGCTAGAGTACGTAGTCAAAGCCGTAAACATGAGAAAATGGGTAGATCTCATTCGAAGCGAAGACTTGGTAAGGATGAATATGCCTTTTGTCATGAGAAAGGGCACTGGAAGAAAGATTGTCCGAAGTTACAGAATAAAGGCAAGGGCAAAGCTACTTCTGATGCATATGTAGCTGAAGTTGAAGATGATGAGTTAGATTTTGCTCTAGTTAATCAGCCGATAATATCTCAGCATGATGAGTAGATTTTAGATTCGGGTTGCACTTACCATATGTGTCCTTACAAGGAGTGGTTCTTCAACTTTGAAGAGCTAAATGGTGGAGTTGTTTACATGGGAAATGATTAATCATATAAAACAGCTGGGGTAGGTTCAATTCGATTGAAAAATCATGATGGATCGTCTAAAGTTCTGACAGATGTTTTGTATGTACTAAAATTGAAGAAGAATCTCATCTCTTTGGGAGCTTTAGAATCCAAAGGCTTCGCTATGACTATACGAGATGGAATTCTAAAAGTCACTTCAGGCTCTTTGGTGGTGCTGAAAGGTACAAGAAGAAATAACTTGTATTACTACAATGGTAGTACAATTATTGGATCAGTTGCTGTGGTTTCTGAAGATGATAAAGCTTCAGAAATTACCAGTTTATGGCATATGCGTTTGGGACATGCAGGAGAAAAAACTTTCTTTAGTTTAGTGAAGCAAGGTTTACTGAAAAGGAGCGAAGTCCTGCAAGTTAGACTTTTGTAAATACTATATTATTGGAAAATAGATAAAAGTAAAGTTTGGTACAACAATTCACAATACTGAGGTTATTCTAGATTATGTTCATTCAGATGTGTGGGGACCTACCAAAATTGCTTCTTTGGGAGGTATGCACTATTTTGTTACTTTTATCGACGACCATTCCAGAAGAATTTGGATGTATGTAATGAAGAATAGGGACGATGTGCTTGAAGTTTTCCTTAAATGGAAAAAGATGATTGAGACTCAGACGGGTAGAAAGATCAAACGACTTTGATCAGACAACGGTAGAGAATATAGGAGTGATCTATTTTGAGGAGTTTGCCAGTCTGAAGGTATTATGCGTCACTTTACAATCAGAAAAACACCATAACAGATTGGGGTTGCAGAACGCATGAATCGAACTTTGCTGGAAAAGGTTCGGTGTATGTTGTCCAATGCTAGGTTGGGCAAAGTTTTTTGGGCTGAGGCAATTAAGTATACGTGTCATCTTATTAATCGTTTACCATCGATTGCAATTGGAGGCAAAATCCCTCTTGAGGTATGGTGTGGAAATCCTGCTAGTGATTATGATTCTTTACATGTTTTTGGTTCCACTACCTATTATCATGTGAAAAAATCCAAGTTGGATCCGAGAGCTAAGAAAACATTATTTATCAGCTCAGGTGTAAAGGAATACCGACTTTGGTGTCTAAGTTCAAGGTTGCTAAAAAAGAAAATTGGGTTTATAAACTAAAAAGATCACTTTATGAGCTGAAACAATCACCAAGGTAGTGGTACAAGCGATTTGATCAGTTTATGATGGGTCAGAAGTACACAAGAAGCGAGTTTGATAGTTGTGTATATTTTTGCAGCCTATTAGGTGGGACTTTCATTTATCTATTCTTGTATGTTGATGATATGTTGATAGCTTCGAGGAGTTAAGAAGAAATTAAGAAGTTGAAGACTTAGTTGAATCAAGAGTTTGAGATGAAGGATCTTGGTGAAGCAAAGAAGATTCTCAGTATGGAGATTAGCAGAGATAGCGGGAGAGGCAAGGGTAGTTTGACCTAGAAGCAATATCTGAAGAAAGTATTACAGTGTTTTCGTATGACTGAATAATCAAAATCTATTAGTACACTGCTTGCTCCTCATTTCAAAGTTAGTGCGTCTTTGTCCCTGAGTACAGATACAGAGCGAGAGTACATGTCACAAGTTCTGTATTCAAATACGGTTGGTAGCTTGATGTATGCTATGGTGTGTAGAGACCCGATATTTCACATGCAGTTGGAGTTGTGAGCAGGTTTATGTATGATCCAGGTAAGGATCATTGGCAAGCTGTGAAATGGATTCTACGGTACTTATTGAAGACTATAGATGTTGGTTTGGTTTTTGAGAGGGATGATAGACTTGGTCAGTGTGCGGTTGGTTATGTTGATTCCGATTACGCTAGTGATTTAGATAAACATCGATCAACTATTGAATGTGTATTCACATTTGCAAGAGCACCAATAAGTTGGAAGTCTACTTTACAGTTTACAGTTGTTTTATCTACTACAGAGGCATAGTACATTGCAGTTATAGAGGTTGTGAAAGAAACTATTTGGTTACAAAGATTACTGGAAAAGCTAGGAGTTTTTCAGGAGTATGTCTGTATTTATTCTGATAGTCAGAGTGCCATTCACTTAGCGAAGAATCCAGTATACCATGTACGTACGAAGCATATTGATGTCTAACATCATTTTGTGCGAGAGATTATTGATGAAAGAAATATACTGCTTCAGAAGATTGGGACTGCTGAGAATCCTACGGATATGATGACCAAGGTGGTGACATCGATCAAGTTCAATCATTGTTTGGACTTGATCAACATCCTGCAAGTTTGATGGCGCCTTTCGGCGTATAAAGTGTTGTTGCTGTAATGGATAGAGGATACGTGAATTGGGGAAATTTGGGTGGGACCTACTAAATTGCTAATGTAGAGATTGTTAGAATTTTGGCTTGTTAGCTTTTATAATTGTTTTATACTTTGTCCTACATTGCTTGTATATGAATATTTGAGGTCTACAGTTGGCTATAAATAAAGCCTTTTATAATTAATTTTTAATAATTTCCAAATTAGTTTTCCTATTGGTGAGGACCTTTATTCCTAAGAACTTTTATAGTCTTGTTTTTACCATTTTTCTCATTTGTTTTTGGGTTTTTGCATTATAGTTCGAATTTTGTATTTCCTCTTTTTGAAGTTAGTGAAATGGTCAGCAACACCCTGAGGACGTAGATAATTTGCTGAACCTCACTAAATTTTGTGCTCTCCTTTATTTTTACATTTAGTATTTTTTGCACATTTTAGTAGTTTATATTTAATATTATCTTGATATTAAATATAAGTATTTAGAGTAGTTGTGCTTCCGCCGCTTCACAACAAACTAATACCCCACCCCACAAAAAAGAAAAAAACCAATCTCGCGAGTTCTGCTTCCGTGCCCCTACTTCTTCCTCTGCTTCTAATTCCCCATATACGAATTCTTACATTGCATTGATGCAGGTGGTGTAAATTGAAACTGCAATTATATATGTCTAATCTAAATCACCTGTATTATATATATATATATAGGACTTCGTTGCCAATTAAAATTAGACATGCAAGATTTTTTAGGATAAAAATTAAGAGAAAAAATATTAAATAATAAATTTTTATTTTATTATTTTTTTTCGTAATTACTTAAATTATAATGATCGTTCAATTAATTTAACAGTTAAAAAAAATCTAAAAATAGATAAACAAAAATACCTATTCAATTGGAACGTATATGTAGAATCGCGATTATATTTTGTAAAAAAACATTGATTGATTAGATAACCCTGTTCCAGAATCTATCAAAAACATTCAAATGAACTCTTCCTTAATTATTATTTTTTTTTATCAATCTGATTTTAGTCTAGCGCTCATATATTTCCATCGACTTTTTCATCTCCTAAGAGAACAAAATTATTATAACTAGCTCTCTTTTATTTATTTCTTTATTTTTGAAGCTTTGATATGGGATCGAGTGAATCATGGCGTGTAAGGATTTGAATGGGGAAATAGAAGCAGAGAACGAAGAAGATAAGTATGGCTATTTTTTTTTTATTCCTTTCTTCTTTTAAGTTAAACGGTGCAACCTTCCGTTGGATAGGTGAGATAGTATGTACATGAGAGAAAAAAAATTTAATGAGGTGTCTTTTTATTTTTTGTTGGACAGAGAATTGGACAACAAATTTGGAGAGAAGATCTTGATCCATATATATAGTAAAACAGAACAATGCTGTGAGCACCAATATAAGCAATATAACCGCTATAAGGTAGTCTATTTTAATTCATACCATAAGTACCATACTCTTATATTAATTTATACCAATTAGTCCAAGCTAATTAAACCACCTCATGCTCGAAAACCATGGCTACTTCTTTTGATCACAGTAATCATCATTATCATGGTCATCACATTGTGCTTCTTCCATTTCTAGCTCACGGCCATCTCAGGCCCTTCTTAGCCCTCGCCAGGCAGATCAAGCACAGCTCAAAAGCCGTCACCGTCACCATCGCCGCCACCGCCCTCAACCTCCAATACCTCCGCCACTCCACCGATTCCTCCGACGATATCCTCTTCGCCGAGCTTCCCTTCTCTGATCATCAGAACACCGAGAACTTGCCCGTTTCCCGAATCCTTGATCTTTGTCATGGTTCGGTCTCTCTCCAATCTCCTTTCCGCAAACTCATCCAAGACATCACCGCCGAAGAGGGTCGCGCTCCGCTGTGTATAATCTCCGACGTCTTCTTCGGATGGGCCATCGACGTCGCCGAGAGCCTCGGCACACTCAACTTCACATTCACCACTTGCGGTGCCTATGGGACCATGGCCTACATCTCCTTATGGCTTCACCTCCCGCATCGCGAAACCGACTCGGACGAGTTCGCCTTGCCGGGGTTCCCCGAACGATGTCGCCTGCGCCGCGATCAGCTGCACCGGTTCTTAAGGTCTGCTGATGGTGATGATCCGTGGTCGAGATTCATTCGGCCGCAGATTTCGTTCTCTTTGAAATCTCATGGTTGGTTGTGTAACACAGTGGAGGAGATCGAACCCTTGGGACTGGAGATCTTGCGTAATCATGTTCAGCGTCCCGTTTGGTCTATTGGAGCTTCTTCTTTGAAAAACAACACCTATAGTGGAAAGGAAGTGGGAATTTCTTCTAAGAAATGCGTGGAATGGCTCGACGAACAGAAACCGGAGTCGGTTGTGTACGTTTCTTTTGGTTCTCAGAACACAATTGGTTCATCCCAAATGATGGAGTTGGCCAAAGGTTTGGGAAAGAGTGGGAGGCCTTTCGTTTGGGTGGTGAGGCCGCCGCTAGGTTTCGACATGAAAGGCGAGTTTCGATCGGAGTGGCTTCCGGACGGGTTCGAAGAGCGAATGTCTGAGACCAAACAGGGGTTGATAGTGAGAAACTGGGCGCCACAATTGGAGATTTTGTCTCACAAATCGACGGCGGTGTTTCTGAGCCATTGCGGGTGGAATTCGATACTGGAGAGCTTGAGCCGGGGGGTGCCGATCGTGGCGTGGCCTTTGGGAGCGGAACAAGTCTACAATTCGAAGATGCTGAGGGAGGAGATGGGAGTTAGTTTGGAGCTCGCGTGGGGATTTGAGAGCCGGGTTGATGAGGAGGAAGTGAAGAAGGTGGTGGATTTGGCGATGGATGGAAAAGGCAAGGGAGGAGAGATGAGGAAAAATGCTAGTTTATTTAAAGAGCTAATAAAAGATGCCAATGTTAGAAAGGAAGGAAAACTGAAAGGATCCTCTGTTAAGGCGTTGGATGATTTTCTGTCCTATGTTCTAGAAAAGAGTAAACAAGTATTGAAACCAAATTAATGGGTCTAGTTGGTGATTATTACTACTTAATAAGTAATTCTTACGTATTTAATTTAATGAAGATCGGCTGCTCATATTGTGTCAACCTTTATAGCCTCTTAAGATCATTTAGTTTAGACTATTATTCTATTTTCATAAAAATTACTTCCAAGTTTAGGAATGGTTGAGTTGTTACAACTCATGTGTACGTTTTCCACTTTCTATTCACTCACGCTCAGGAAGCCAGTCAAGTAGGCATGAGTATCGTCGATGATTCGAATACACATTCTTACTTTTTACTTTATTATTAATTTTCTTGTAATTAATTGGTGGTGGTTGAAATATTTTTCTATGTTATATCTTATTGAGGTCTGAGGGATATGGATTCAAACATCAAAACTTATAATATATATTATATTCAAAATAATTGTGCATGCGGTGGAGTACTGTACAATCAGCGTATGAAGATTTGTGTAATCTACATATAGCTGTCTTTTATATGGCAAGATAGTATAATAATTATATGCTCGTCTAATTCCATTTGGCTATAGATTTTTAATAGTTTATAATATATATTTTTCTCAAAACGAGATAGATTTAAGATACAACATAAGTATAAGGTGTCATCTACGTCATGACACAACATGAATAATATATAATTAATAATATATTTAGCACGATTCAGCACGAATACGTCATGCGAGATACAATATTAAGATTACTATAACTAGTTCTCCAAAAAGGAAAAAACTTTAATTAATATTATATTTTGGGCTTCTATGCGATTGAAGTCTTATTGTTATAAATAATAAATAAAATCAAATTTTTATATTGAATTCACACTAGATTGGATTTCATTTGTATAAAAGTCTATTTCAATTTCAAAGATAATTTATTTTTGTTACATAAAAATTAACAACTAATATTTTAAAATCACCTAAAAAATGTATTTATTGATAATACTAGTATAAATAAATTTCAAATAAAAAGATTTATAATGAGTACGATTATAGAAAAAAGAACTGTATGCATTCAAACACACGCATGACAATCGTACAAAAACAAGCATGATTAAGTTTTTAAATAGAATTATATTGGAAACAAATATGATTAGACTTGAAAATAGTATAATGTCTGAAAGAGTATGATTAGACACAAAAACATAATATTGAAAATGACATAATTAAGTATAAAAATAGCATAGTATTGTAAATGAACAAAATTAGGCACGAAAATAACATAATAACTAAAATGAACAATTAGAAACGAAAGTTTGCAAATCGGTACAATGATAGCCGATAGTTGGCACAAATATAGCACTGACGTGACACGGTTAGCAGTGATAACTAAACTAACAAGAATAAGCTACAGCTAATCATGCCCAACATGACACTATTAACATAGTCATACAAACATCAAAACCTAATTAACCAGCATACCTAGCTAGACCCACATAGTCACACAGATTAGTCATCTGAGGTGTATTATTAGGTAGGTATGTTTATATTCTAATGTTGTCCAAATTATGAAGCGATTGTAAATAATTACGTAATAATGTACTAAAATAAAAAGGCTTTAAAGTAACAAATAATTCGATAGCTAAACGTATCTTTTTGGTAGCAAATTATAATTTTGCTAATAAAAATATCGATAGCTAGTTGGTCGTTGCAGCCTATTAGCAAAAACTTTTTGGCTACAAAAAAAATTACATGGTAGACAAAGCATTTCATTTTCTTTTATCAAAATTTAGCTCTAAAAGATTATAAATTTTGTGGCGAAAAGATCCAATTTTAGTGTCTGAATTAAATGTTTTGCTTCCAAAATTTAGTAGCAAATTACTTTAAAACTAGTATGTTGCACGTGATACCCGTGAATGATATGGAGTGCATAATTTAGTTAAATCAAATTCAAATTCTAACAATAAGTTTGATATTTTTCAATTTAAGTAAAAGTTTATCATCAACATCCATATGTATTCACCCGAAAAACAAATTTATAGGTGACATTTTGGCAATAAATCAAAATCTTGAACTCAAGATTATAAAACGTCAAAATATCTTACAATAACATGCATGGGAGAAAAAGAGGAGAAAAAAGAGAGAGGGGGAGAAAAGAGAAGGAAAAAGTTGAGTTGTAGTTTTATCATATTTTAATAAGTATTAATTATTTGAAAATAAACAAAACATAAATACCAATATAAGAATAAAATGATAATTTTAAAATAGAGTACTTTCTATCCGTTCATTTTTCTCTTAAATACCAAATACAGGAAAGTAAATTTATTTTATTTTTTATTTTTTCATCAAAAAGAAAAATACAGGAAGAAAAATATTTTTATTTTCATTCTACATATTTTCTATCTTTCGCCCTACTTTTCTTTCCCTCTCATATTCTTTTATCTCTACCAAATATAACCTTCTTTTATCTCTACCAAATATAACCTATAGATGCAAGTAGAAAAAGTATGGATAAATTAGTTCCATAAAATGACAGGTTCATTAACCATGAAAAATTAATGCTTTTTCATTTGCATGAAAATTGTATATAGAAATTTCATATTAATTTTTATCTTCATATTTTTGTTATTCACTGAAATCAATTCCAGAAGAATTAACAAAAGAGGACCGTTGCTACTTCCTATTCTTTTTTAATTCTGTTTATAAACCTTAGATAAAATAAGACATCAAAATTCTTTAATGCCTCAAAATATCTTTCATTAGCAGACAAATGAAAAAAAAAAAAAAAACAAGAAGCAACAAAACGACGTATATTGTACTAAAATATATACATATAGATACCAACTAGCAATTCCTAAACCTGAGAAATTTTGTGGAAATAAATAAAATCAAAAGAAAATAAATAAATTACTAACTTGAAAACAAACAAACAAACAACTAAGTTAATAAAAATAACACCAAATAATTTGTAAGAAACCAATAAGTAATATTATTTTTTAAACACGTCTCCTTCAATAATAGTTATTTGAGTAAAGGCTATAAAAATAAAAGGCGAAGAAAAATTCTTGTAACTATTGTTAAAGGGAAAAATAGAAATCCAAGGGTTCAAATGTGTTGTGGGCAGAAAGTAATATGGCAAGAAGCGGAGATTTCTACAATACAACCTTTCCTTTTGACCTTATCAGCAACCTTTTTATTTACTGTTTGTTTGATGTAGATTCGATGGCTTAAATGACATGAGGTGCATAAGGGAAAATACGTATCAACTACATATGAGAGTTAGCGTTGCGACCCAACTTTTGGTGCTGTTGTGTACTTTTCTGTTAGTCTGGCGTCACAATTTTCGGGAGGCGCTATTTTTTTATTTTAGTTTTAATTTGTCTTTTTCATTTTAGTTTTAATTTGTCTTTTTCGTTGAGTTATATCTGTATTAGATTCAACTTCCGTCTAATAGTTTTAAAAATCTAAAAAATAATTGAAACAACTTAATATAAATACAAATATAATAAAATTTAAAAAACAAATTAACACTAAATAACACTAATTTAATTTTATAGCGTTAGTACCTTCTCGCTCCCAGGGACAATTGTTGTTGACTGAAAAAGAAAAATCCAAGTCAATTTTGTTTCTAAGATTCTTTTTGAGAGTAAAAAATCTAAATATCAAAACTTTCCAGTGATATATTGAGCACAAACTCCGTTTAACAAATCAACTATTTTTCTTCTTTTGTTTGCTCTGTTTTTCGGTAGCTAAACAGAGATCCCAGATCAAGAAACATGGAAAATAGAATCAAATATCAACGTGAAACTTTGAAGAATCAAAAATGATTTTTTTTTAGCTAAATGGAGAATTCTGATTGTGCTTCATACAATCAATTATTACAAATTGTTTCTATTTTTTGGGTAAAAGAAAATGAGATTCCTCTATCTATTTTGATTTACCTAATCAGTTTCTTTTTTATTTTTTCTTGCTTAAATTTAATCGGATACTCTTCATCATTTTTTTCAAAAACAAAAAAAATAAAATATGAATTTTGGACTGTATACACGAATGAAAGTTTTTATAGAGACTTGTAGACACCAAACGAAGGTAAACAAAGAGAAAGAAGCATAAAAAAAATATGTTTATTGTCCTTTTTTTTTTTTTTCTTCTTTTCATAACAGCCAATTAGAGGTTTATCTCCATTTGAGTTGCAAAAATAGGGAAAGTTGCAGAAGAGAGAGTGGAGATAGCTGAGAGATAGAGAAGAGCCGATAAGAGAGGACAGCTATGATGACTACGGTTGTATCCCTGCAGCCATTTATTAGGGTTGTATAGTAGAATCTGCAGGAAATAGAATGGTGCCCAATACCCCGTATCTAATGTTAGCAACAAGATATTCTCGTAGCAAAAAACATTAACACTAAAGTTAATTAGAAAAATTAAAATTCTAGTTTTATGATTTTATAATTATTTTTTGCTATTCCTTCAATTAGTAATTTGTAATTATTGAATTATTTCAATGCATAAAATAATTAGACCAAAAAGTAAATCTTTTATAAAATTATAATTTTTTTTTAAAAAAATAAAATTTAATTAACGACCACCGTTTAATATAAATTTAAGAGAAAATAATACATACACACTACCAAGATTTGAATGCATGACCCCTTAAACTCTCACACACATCCTTTAAGCTTTAGAGTAGTCGGCTATTTATATGACTATACTTGAGTTTTCATAAATCAATAAATATGTAAGCATACGAATATAATACCATCATCTACTATAAATATATATATATATATATATATATATAATTAGATCAAACTGTATTCAAAAGAGGGAATAACAAATATATCATATTTTTTGCTGGATTGATATTTTTCTTTCCTCCCACAACATCTAGGAGACTAGAAAGTTCAAGTTTGACGTCAGACAATACCTAAAAAAGTCATACCCTTCACTTTGTACCTGCTAAACCTTCCTCGTATACATGTCAAGTTATTCTTCTTATTGTGATCCCAAATCTATCACGTTCCTTGTCATATTCTCCAACTTAATGCCAAATATTCTACACTACATATCATGAATATTTCAGATTGCGAAAATATAAATTAAATAACTAAACAATTAAATGTATAAGCGTGGAAGGTACCTGCGGATACTGGATTTAAGAACCACAAGTGGTTTAGAGGAAGGAAAAAAAAGTACCTCAATTTTATTTGTTATATTAGCTAGATCGAATTTTACCATTTATTAAAATATTTGATCCCACTTCACCTCTGGTACTCTTTTCCAACTTATGCAACTTTCTTCCAGCTCCTTCCTCAACCCATATGGCTCTTAGTATAACGTAATAAATAACCATTACAATCAATATTAATGCACCGACATTACATATGGCTACCTACAAATAACACTAAAGCTAAAAATGTGAAATTAATAACAGAAAGCCATGTATCCATCAATTAATATATATATATATATATATATATATTCCCTTTAATCTTAAAAAACAAGTAAAAGAAACACGCCCCTAAATTTGTAATGTAACATCTCCTAATTCAGGATTGCATCTAAGTTATAAAAATATTAGTTTTCCTATTTATCCTAGAAAACAAAAGTGGAAAATTGGGTGTCCAAGTTTTATTTTCTCATAACTAAGCAAAAATATTTCTTATTATTAAAATGCTTCTAAACACAACAGCTTGAATGTTTGACTACCAGAAGAACTAATATTATTTGGTTATTATTCAAAAACTAAATACTTACGAAAATATAAAGTCGATCTACTTCACTTAATGCTCTGTGGGAATCCACTGCCGTCTACAAACATCCAATGTAAAGTATTGCTAAACTAAAAAATGTTAAAAAAAAAAGGAACGAGCTTTTGCCTAGTAAATAAAACTTTATGCATGATAAATGTCTTATTAATTTCATCAATAGCACACTCGTAAACTATTACTATGTGTTCTCTCTTTTGAGAATATCTTGTTCGTAAAAATATATTTCATACTTGAAACTTTGATAGTTGAGCTCATCGTAATATAATGTCAACAGTAGTGATAAGCTACAAAAATAGTTCATGCCAAGCATATGTGACTATATATAGCTATAAGGTTCCCAAAAAGCTATTGTACTACTATGGATAGTATGAAGCATCGACCATGCACACATACAACTATACATCCCAAAGATATGGAAGCATCCCCTACTTGGCCAAAACATATTATACACAACATGAGGTATCTCACACATTGTAGTTTAAATATTCGTTCACACATTGTATCTCATACGTCCCTATTATGTTTATTTGATGTTAGATTATAAGTATTATTTATTTTACTGCCTTACTGAGCTTAAATACTTAACTACTGCCTTGTTGTAGTTAAAGGAAAAGAAAAAGTTAGCCAATGAGCCAGATGCAGTGTATCTAAGCAGTGTACATATGCCCGACCTGTCGACATTTTGTGAAAGTATTTTACAATTTTATAATGACGTGTTGGCTCATACTCTTGCAGTTTTGTAAGCTCATATTTCCGTTACAAGTACTTGTTTAAAAGTATGTTTTCATGTTTAACTAAATTTTTTTAAAAATCGCATTTTTGGAGTTCTCTAATTAATATTTCTCTCGTCTGATTTTTTGTTAAATATGTTTTAAACTTGTAACGATGAGAGGGGGTGTTACAACGTACCCATGCATGATGGCAGTAGCCACGTGCTATACGACATGAAGTTGTGCCCTCATTCTTGGTACCGTCGTTTTACGCAAGGACACTTAGTCTTCCCAAGTTCATATTGACACAGCCTCAGGCCACATCTAACTGTTGAAAATAAATTTGTTTAATCCAATAAGAAGTGTTTTAAGCTCATCAACATGAGGCCCAATAAGTTAGATTTAGCCCAAGTGCAAAGCTTATAAAAGAAAAAGCCCAAGTCCAAATTAAAGAAGCCTTCCACCTAGAATCTTCTAGTGTTAACTAGATATTAGTTTTTCGCATGTGAATTATTTTATTACTTAGATTATTATTAGAAGTGTGTAGAAGAAAATATGTGTGGCTTAAGAATTTTAGTAATTGTTTATTTGTGTGGTTCTCATTGTTTCTCATGTAGTATAAATACCCCTTCTCATTTAAGTTCTAAGCATCAAGTAAGAAGCAAAGCTTCTAAGAGTGAAGAGAAGAGAGAAAGAAGCATAATTTCTAGTGAGTGAGTGAGTTTGAAGAGTAAAGTTGAGAATTTTCTCTTGTAAAAGTATTTGAGTGAATAATAAAGTTTGTTTTACTTTCCAACAAAGTAGTATCAGAGCGAAGTTGTGAGTTCTCATGAAATTCTAAGTATGCTTTATGGTTGCAGTTTTGATTGATCTTCCACATCAAAAAAGAATTCTTGAGATTGAGAGTATTTTCTATTTGTTACAAATATACTACTATTATATATCAAATCGAAGAGCTCGATAAGAAGAAAACACTGCCATAGAAATCAGCCCAATCGGAGTCCGAATGACTCTGAAGGAGTAGTTGAAAATTTGCTGTCATAACTGAGTCAACTCACTGAGTTAAGCCGACTCAGAGCTATTTGACCAAGCCGTCATAGCCATTGACCAAGCCATTAGAGTCGTTGACCAAGCTGTCAGAGCCATTGGATCGTGCAGTTGACTACGCCGTCGACGCCGTCGGAGCCATTGACCGTGTCATTGACTGACTGTTGACCAGCTTTGACCATTGACTGAGCGTTGACTTTGACCAGTTGACATACAAGTCAATCTTCAGGTTTTTCGACGTTCCGGATCAATCTATGTAATCAAAATTTCCAAAAGTTTACTCTGTTAAGAGTTATGGCTACCGACAGTTTAGTATCTCTTCAAGTTCCACCACTTCAAAGTAATAACTTTGATAATTTGACTATCAAAATGAAAGTCCTCCTTGGAGCACATGATCTTTGAGAAGTAGTAGAGAGAGGCTACGAAGAGCCAAGAGATGAGGCAACACTATCTTCAATACAGAAGGATAGTTTAAAAGATTCAAAAAAGAGAGACAAAAAAGCTCTCTTCCTCATCTACCAGGCCTTAGATGACGACGGGTTCGAGAAAATCTCAAGTGCAACCTCCACTAAGGAAGCATGGGAGAAACTTCAAATTTCATATAAGGGAGAAGAAAAGGTCAAAAAGGTCCGCCTTCAAACTCTAAGAGGAAAGTTTGATTTATTACACATGACAGAGATTGAGTCAGTTTCTGACAACTTTTCTAGAGAAACTTGAAAATATTACGATCATGGAAAAGATTCTTCGATCGTTAGACTCAAAGTTCGAGAATATTGTTACTGTCATCGAAGAAACTAAAGATTTGGGAGCTATGACGATAAACAACTCTTGGGTTCTTTACAAGCTCACGAGGAAAAGTAAAAGAAGAAGCCAAATTTTAAGGAGCAACTTCTCAAAACACAACTTACAGAGAAAGAAGATAGCCAATATAGCGAAAGAAGTCAACGTGGCCATGGTAGAGGACAAGCCCGAGGACAAGGACATGGTACAAGTCGAGGTCATGGACAAGTTGGAATTCCAACAACCACAATTACCATATCAATAATTTAAAAAGAGGAGAAAGCTCTACAAGAGGTTATGGTAGAGGTCGAATAAACTCAAGACCTGAGAAGTCTCAAGTTGAATGTTTCAATTGTCACAAGTTTGGCCATTATGCTAGAGAGTGTAGTGCACCTAATAGTAAAATTAAAGAGAAAATCAATTACGTTGGAGAGAAAAGGGAAGAAAATGGCACCGTGCTACTAGCATATAAAGACAACAATGGAGGACAAGACAACACATGGTATCTTGACACTGGTACTAGCAATCATATGTACGGGCGTCGATCAATGTTTATAGAGCTTCATGAATTAATCAGTGAGAGTGTTTCTTTCAGTGATGATTCAAAAGTAGCGGTAAAAGGAAAAGGTAAAATTCTTATCCGCTTAAAAAATGGGGGGCGTCAATTTATTTCAAATGTTTATTATGTATCTACAATGAAAACAAACATCTTGAGTTTGGAACAACTCTTAGAGAAAAGCTATGATATTCACTTGAAAGATTGTATCTTTCTATAAGAGATAACAATATGAACTTGGTTACCAAGGTGCCTATGTCAAGAAATAGAATGTTCTTATTGAACATTCAAAATGATATGGCAAAATGTCTGAAAGTATGTTACAAGAATTCATCATGGCTATGTCATTTGAGATTTAGACATCTCAAATTTGGAGGACTAGAGCTACTATCCAAGAAAAAAATGGTCAGAGGCTTGCCATACATCAATCATCCTGATCAGCTTTGTGAAGGATACTTACTCGGGAAGCAATTCAGGAAAAACTTTCCAAGAGAGTCGAATTCAAGAGCCTAGAAGCCACTAGAGCTCGTGCATACAGATGTGTGCAGTCCTATCAAACTAAGTTATTTCGGTAAGAGCAATTACTTCTTGCTCTTTATTGATGATTTCTCAAGAAAGACTTGGGTTTATTTCTTGAAGCAAAATCAGAAGTCTTTGAAGCTTTCAAGAAGTTCAAGACTGCTGTAGAGAAGGAAAACGGTTTTCAGATCAAAGCCATGAGATCTGATAGAGGAGGAGAATTCACTTCAAAAGAGTTCCAAGAATTCTGCGAAGCAAATAGAATTCGACGACCTTTAACCATTCCAAGATCCCCTTAACAAAATGGCATGGCAGAAAGGAAGAACCGAATCATCCTCAATATAGTTCGAAGCATGCTGAAAAGTAAGAGATTACCCAAAAAATTATGGGCAGAAGTTATTGCATGTGTAGTTTACTTGTCCAATCGATCTCCAACAAGAAGTGTATGGAGAAAGACACTAGAAGAAGCATGGAGCGGAAGAAAGCCTAGGATCTCCCACTTGAGAGTCTTTGGAAGCACAGTATGCCAGACGAACATAGAACCAAGCTTGATGGTAAAAGCAAGAAGTTCATTTTCATCGGCTACGACACCAACTCCAAAGGATATAAGTTATACAATCCTAACAATAGAAAAGTAATCATCAGCCGAGATGTAATATTCGATGAAGAAGATGAATGGGACTTTGGTTCTCAAACAAATGACTACAATTTCTTTCCACAATTTGAAGATATGGAAATACCAGTAGAGCAAGCAAGAGAAGTCCATCAAGAGGCTATTACTCTACCTTCCTCACCAATATTATCCACTCATGAAGATTCACCTCTATCTTTCTTAACTGAGAGGCATGAAGAATGTACAAGAAGTCTTGAAGATCTATATGAGGTGACTGATAGACTCAAAAACCTCACTCTATTTTGCCTATTTGCTGATCATAAACCGGTGAACTTCCAAGAGGCTGTACAAGATGAAAAATAGAGGAATGCGATGGATGAAGAAGTCAAAGCCATAGTAAAGAATGACACTTGAGAACTATCCACTCTTCCTAAAGTTCATAAAGCTATCGGTATAAAATAGGTGTACAAGATGAAGAAGAATGCCAACAGAGAGGTAGAAAGATACAAAGCAAGCATATCGACACTCATTATCATTACATAAGAGAATGTGTTGCAAACAAAGAAGTACAATTAGAGTATGTGAGATCACATGATCAGATTGATGATATTTTCACCAAGCCACTCAAGTTTGAAGACTTCACAAAATTAAGAAACTTACTTGGTATTATAAAACAAGTGTAAGGGAGGGTATTGAAAATAAACTTATTTAATCCCATAAGAAGTGTTTTAAGCTCATCAACATGAGGCCCAATAAGTTGGATTTAACCTAAAAGCAAAGCTTATAAAAGAAAAAGCCCAAGTCCAAATTAAAGAAGCTTTCCACCTAAAATCTTCTAGTGTTAGTTAGATATTAGCTTTTTACACATGAATTATTTTATTACTTAGATTATAATTAGAAATGTGTAGAAGAAAATATGTATGATTTAAGGATTTTTGTAATTGTTTATTTGTGTGGTTCTCATTATTTCGCATGTAGTATAAATATTCATTCTTATTTGAGTTCTAAGCATCAAGTAAGAAGCAAAGCATTTAAGAGTGAAGAGAAGAGAGAAAGAAGTATAGCTTCTAGTAAGTGAGTGAGCTTGAAGAATAAAATTGAGAATTTTCTCTTGTAAAAGTATTTGAGTGAATAATAAAGTTTATTTTATTTTCCAACATTAACCACTACTACTTGTGTTTGTAATGAGTGACAATTTGCGTCCATAGTTAATTAATCTTGGACAAATTTTAATAATCATGAACTTTTCTAGTTTTATAAATTTCTTGGAAACTTAAAGAACAAGTTTTTTTAATTAAAATTAGATTGTGCGATAATCTTTAAATTTCCAGAATACAAAATAAATTAGATAGTTGGGATTATCGTAAAACATTTTAAAAATTGCTTTTATTTACAATAACGGTTATGAGATCATTTGAAATTATTTTTTTCAATATTTTAAATTTGTAAGATTAATGGATTATCTTACAGATTTTAAACTTAAAACATTATAGTTTTATTTAAAATTCAAATTAAGAGTTTAGGGAGAATCTTATTTTTGAAAGTTAAGTGATTGACAAGTTTAACCTATACAAGATTAAAAGATTGATGAATGACAAACCTACAAGTAAAAAATTCAAATTTAGATTTTAGGGAGAATCTTATTTTTGAAAGTAAAGTGATCGGCAGGTTTAACCTATACAATATTAAAAGATTGATAAATGACCAACCTAAAAATAAAAGGTTAGTGCTTTACGGTAATGACCCTTGTTTTAAGCATCCATTGTGCTTTTTAGCCCACTAACTTATGATGCTTATATATGACGTTGTCATTTAACCGTCTTGTTACCTCTCTGGGCTCATGCTCTTTGAATTTTTCTTTTTCCACGTCCTCAGAGGTGTAAACCTTAGAACTCTACTTTAAGGAGTTCCCAGCAATTGGTACTAGGGCCACAAGGCTATACTTAGGAACTTCTATTTAACTTCTTAAAATAGAGTTGCAAGGTTCGAACTTTTGGGACTCGAAGGAAAAATACAAAAAATATGTATCCAGAGAGATAACTGTATGATTGAGTGACGACAATACCGTATATAAGAGGTACAAGTCCATAGGCAAAAGAGCCCAATGGAGGCTTGAAGAACAACCCCGCTTCATACATTAATAACACACTAGCTACGTTCTCAATGAAAGATTCCAAAATAGAATTTTTACCCATTCCCCATGGAATCAGACTACCTAAGAAGAATCTCAGTAAACACTACCTAAGGTGAATCTCCTAAGAATGGGCAAGAAATGGAATACATAAAATAGATTCGTTATGCATTATTAGGAGGAAGTCTCAATTATGTTATACTCTAGACGAGACCTGATATAAGTTGTAATTATTGCGCGATATCAATTAAATCCGAGGACAGAATACTGGGTTGTAGTAAAATAAATATTCAAGTATTATAGGAGAGCAAGAGATCATATTCTTGTATATTTTGGAGAAAAACCTGAACTCATAGATTATACAGATTCATATTTTAAATCTGATCTGGACTCTGAAAATTCAACTTCAGGTTCTATGTTTACCCATAATGGAGGATCCATTGTATTGAGGAGTATCTAGCAGTAATAGATTGCTAATTATTCAAACATGAATACTGAATATGTAGCGTCTTGCAAACATGTTAAAGAAGTAGTCTAGGTCTGAAAGTTCCTAGCTGATCTTAAGCTGGTTCCCACTGCTAAGCTATCTATAGCACTACTTTATTGTGATAGCAATGGAGTCATTTCTGATTCAAAGGGAACTCATAAGCCACAAGAGGGGAATACAGATGAAAAGAAAGTACCACGTAGTAAGAGAGATCGTACAAAGGGGAGATGTGACAAATGTATGATGTAAAAGCTGGTTTTAATTAAGAGCATTTTCGACTTTTTAAACTCAATGGCATTGACATAAATATGTATTTTTGGATTTAAATAATAAAAATATCTAGAATATTTTATTATTTTGCAATAGTACTCAAATTTTGCATAAAAACCCCTCAAAACATCAAATTCTCTCAAGGGAGGACCTATGAAAAAGAGAAAAGAGAGAAAAATACCCCAATCTCTTGAAGCTCACCATTGCCACATACTTCCACAACTGGGTCCACATGCCACCCCACCCAGAGAGGACTCGCCGATGATCTAAACTCCACTGGTTTCACTAGAATCGAAGCGCAGGTAATCGAGATCTAGCCATCCAAAGATCGCGCCAAAAACACGGTTTTACGGTGAAATTTCAGGCGTCTGACCTCTGTTTTCGACACCTCTGGCGAGTAGAGTCTCGTAGCATCTCCCGATTTCACTTAATAATTATATAAATACCCTTACATACATGTGTGGAATCGGGGGATGTTACAGTTGGTATCAGAGCTTATGTTTTAAAATGATTCTGAAGACAGCTTATATACACACGTCGGGAAGGAAAGGAAGCCTAATTTCTCTGTAAGTGTTTGATATGCATTTTGATATCTGTTCAAATTTTTTTTATTACATTCATATTCTGGTAATGATTATTATTGGCTATAATTGGAACTATGGAATCTGGGTATAAGGATATCAGTATGGTGACTACTTGGGGTCTAGATAATTTTGAGAAGGGTGCATCTTCTTGACGGGGTGGTAATCAGGTTGAACAGTTGGCTTCTTTGATACAAAATATTTTGGAGAAACATATGAGACAAGAAAATCAACCTAACCCTCCACCACCACCACCTCAACATAGGCAAGATGCTAGTGAAAGTGCTGGGAAAAGATTCAGGATACTCCAGCCTCCAACCTTTGATGGTGGGATTGATCTGATACAAGCAAAGTAGTGGATTAGGATCACTGAGCATATGCTGGCTTACGCCAAGGTTCCTGATGCAGATAAGGTTCCTTGTGCTAGTTTTATGCTGAGACACCATGCTGAATATTGGTAGGACACTATGAGTACTATTCATGATATCACTACTATGACCTAGGAGAGGTTTAGAGAGTTATTTTATGGAAAATATTTTACTGATGCCATGAGAGCTAGCAGGAGGGTTGAGTTTGCTAATCTGAAACAGGATGAAATGTCTGTCGCAGAATACATCCGTAAGTTCGACGAGTTATCACGATATGCACCTCATATGGTTGCCACCAATGAGCTCAAGGTAGATCAATTTATGTAAGGCCTAAGGAAGACTATCGTTAGGGATTTGAAATCAGGTGGAATTCGAGGTGTACCATTTGCTTAAATTGCTGACAAGGCATTAGATGCTGAGCAAGAAGAGAAAGATGTTTTGAATGAGGAAAAGATTAGGAGAAAAAGATTGGCTAGAGAAATGCAAAGAAGTTTCAGACCTGGTTTTCAAGGAAATAGAGGAGGACAGACTCAAGTCCAACATCCTCAGGATATGAAAAGGAAGGGAGCTCTAATTCAACAGACCCGACCTGATCAGGGTAAGCGTCCCAAGACTGACCAGTGGACTACAATTACTACTATACCACCTTGCCCTTCATGTGGAAAGAATCATTCTGGAGAATATCGTAAGGTTGCAGGATTATGCTACAAATATGTTAAAAGTGGTCATTTTATTAAGAATTGCCCTGAAATGAAAAATGATCAGAAGAAATCTAGTGGAAGGCTGTATGCTATGGTTGAAACGGATGTTAGAGATGAAACTCAGGTAGACCCATCTATTATCACAGGTGAGATATTTATTTTTGGCATCATAGCTCATGTATTAATAGATTCAGGATCCACGCATTCACATGCATCATTAACATTTGTGAGGAGATTGGGTCATCCAATAGATCAAATGAGTACTCCATTCGGTACCACACTTCACTCTGGAGAGGTTATGTATTCAGACAAAATTTTGAAAGCTTGTCCTGTGATAATTGATGATAGAGAGTTATTTGCAGACCTAATTGTGCTTGACATAGATGACTATGAAATCATTTTGGGTATGGATTGGCTGTCAAAGTATTTTGCTAAGATTGGCTGTAAGAAGAAAATGGTGACATTTCATCCTCCTAATGCTGATCAGTTCACACTTATGGGTACTCAGTATAAAACCAAGTTTCCTTTGATCTCAGCCATAAAAGCTCATAAATTGTTAGGGAAAGATGTACAAGGTATATGGCCAGTATTGTTGATACATCTGTGGAGCAGAAGTTGAGGCCAGAAGATATGCCAGTTGTGCAAAATTTTTAGGAAGTGTTTCAGGAAGATTTACCAAGTTTGCCACCAGTAAGAGAGATTGATTTTGCTATTGATTTGGTACCAGGTACTGCGCCTATTTCTAAAACACCCTATAGAATGGCCCCAATAGAATTAAAGGAGCTAAAGACTCAGTTACAAGAATTGCTAGACAAAGGATTTGTACGTCCCTGTTTTTCACCGTGGGGTGCACCAGTGTTGTTTGTGAAAAAGAAAGATGGCACTATGCGAATGTGTATTGACTACAAAGAACTTAACAAAGTGACTATTAAAAATAAGTATCCCTTACCTCATATCGATGAATGGTTTGATCAATTACAGGGTACTTCTGTATTTTCTAAGATTGATTTGAGGTCTGGTTACTATCAATTAAGAGTCAGAGAAGAAGATATTCTAAAGACTGCTTTTAGGACTCATTATGGCCATTATGAATTTTTGGTAATGCCACTTGGCTTGACCAATGCTCCAGCAGCGTTTATGGACCTTATGAATAGGATATTTAAGGAATTTCTAGATAAGTTTGTTATTGTATTCATCGATGACATTTTAGTATACTCACGATCTAGAGAAGAGCATAAAGAACATTTGAGAATCATTCTTCAGATATTGACAGAGAAAGAGTTATATGCTAAATTCAAGAAATGCGAGTTTTGGTTAGAAAAAGTGTTGTTCTTTGGTCACATTGTTTCTCAGGATGGGATTTCTGTTGACCCTACCAAGGTTAAAGCAGTTAATAATTGGTCTAGACCTACCAATGTTACTGAGGTCAGAAGTTTTCTGGGTTTGGCTGGTTATTACAGAAGGTTTATTGAGGGATTTTCTAAGATAGCTATACCATTTACACAGTTGACCAAGAAAAGCAATAACTTCATATGGACAGAGGAGTGTCAAAGGAGTTTTCAAGAATTGAAGCAGAGATTAATTTCTACACTAGTCCTGACCATACCTTTAGGCATTGAGGGATTCGTTATATATAGTGATGCTTCGAAACAAGGTCTGGGATGCATTCTCATGCAAAGTGGAAAAGTTATTGCTTATGCTTCAAGACAACTAAAGGAATATGAACGTAACTACCCTACTCATGATTTAGAACTGCCAGCAGTGGTAATTGCATTGAAGATTTGGCGACATTATCTGTATGGTGTACATTGTGAAATCTTTACTGATCACAAAAGTTTCAAGTATTTTTTCACTCAGAAAGAACTGAACATGAGACAAAGATGTTGGCTAGAATTGGTAAAAGACTATGATTGCGACATCAGTTATCATCCAGGAAAAGCCAATGTTGTGGCGGATGCGCTCAGCAAAAAATCATCTGGTAGTTTGGCAGCTTTACATGAATTAGATAAATCTTTGTGAGAGGATTTATGCCGATCTGGTATCGAATTAATTACTGGGAAATTATCTGCTATGACTTTACATTCTACCTTATTAGATAGAATTAAACAAGGCCAGATGGAAGATCTTGAGTTAATTAGATACAAAGAATTAATAGAGTCAGGGAAAAAGTCAGATTTCAGTATTTCTACTAAAGGAGTTATCAAATATTAAGGTAGACTGTGCGTACCAGATGACAGAAATATCAAGGAAGAAATTCTAGTAGAAGCACACAATACTCCATATTCAGTCCATCTAGGTACTACTAAAATATACAACGATTTGAAGATTCTTTACTGGTGGGCAGGAATGAAAAAGGATATTTTCAAATTTGTGGAACATTGCTTAACATGTCAGCAGATAAAGGCTGAGCATAAGAGACCAACAGGAGAGTTGCAACCACTACCGTTGCCTAAGTGGAAGTGGGAGGAGATCGCCATGGATTTTGTAGTTGGGTTACCGAAGACAATATCTCGACAAGATGCAGTCTGGGTCATAGTTGACAGACACACTAAAGTAGCACATTTTATTCCGATTTCTATGACCTACTCCATGGATAAACTTGCAGCATTGTACATTAAGGAGATTGTTAGGCTTCATGGGATTCCAATTTCCATAATCTCACATAGAGATGCCAGATTTACCTCAAAGTTCTGGAAGAGTATACAATGAGCTTTGGGTACTAAATTGAAATTTAGTACTGCATTCCATCCTCAGACAGATGGTCAGGCTGAGAGGACTATTCAGATATTAGAAGATATACTCAGAGCTTGTGTTATGGATTTCCAGGAGTCATGGAACCATTACCTACCACTAGTTGAGTTCTCCTATAATAACAGCTTTCAAGCAACGATTGGTATTGCACCTTATGAGATGTTGTATGGCGGAAAATTTAGATCTCCAGTTCACTGGGATGAGGTTGGAGAGCATCGTTATTTGGGTTCCGATAATGTTAGAGATACAGCTGAGGCAGTAGAAAAAATCAGAAAAGGTATGATACCAGCTCAAAGTAGACAGAAGTTTTATGTAGATCCAGAACGCTGACCCTTACACTTTTCTGTTGGTGATAAAGTATTTCTCAAAGTAGCTCCTATGAAAGGTGTAATGAGATTTGGAAAGAAAGGAAAGTTGAGCCCAAGATTTATAGGTCCTTATGAGATCCTTGAGAAAGTTGGGATTGTCGCTTATAGGCTTGCCCTACCCCCAGAATTATCAGGTGTACACAACGTCTTCCATGTTTCTATGCTAAGAAAGTATGTATAAGATCCATCCTATGTTCTTAACGAAGAGCCACTTAAACTGGCTCCAAAATTAAACTATGAGGAACATCCTTTTCAGATTCTAGACAGAAAGGAGAAAGAATTGAGAAATAAAAAGATTCCTTTAGTGAAAGATCTATGGCGTAACCATTCTGTTAGGAAGACAACATGGGAACGAGAAGATGAAATGAGAAGTCAACATCCAGAATTATTTAGGTAAGCAAATTTCGAGGATGAAATTTAATAAGAGGGGAAGGATTGTGATGCCCAAAATTGCCAATAATAAACATATTCATATTGTATAAAAGATATATCAAGCAACTAGTATCAATTTCATGGTAAATTACTCATTCTGATTGTTAAATGATCTATTTTATTGTACTAATATTTGTGGAAGTGCTCCCATGCAGTGTAAAGACTCAGTTTCCTCAGAGAAAGAGAGCTTGGCATATGAAAGGGACAAAGAATACATTTATGAATAGTAATACTATATGAACATGCATTGAAATCATATCTGTTGATAACTTGGTCAAATAGTAGTTTTTCGGTAAAATGCATTTTTCACTCTTTTCGGAGCCAAATTGACTGTGCGTTTAACACGTCAAATAACTTTTATTTAATGTGTAGAAACCATTTCTAACATTTTCCAAAATTTTGGTTTTAGGTAAGCACGAGGTGGTAGTTACTGTATTGAACTGTATTTAGTTACACTAAGCTAGCATAGATTAAGCTTAATCGCGTAATGTCATCTTTGTGTACTCTAATAATTAGGCAGTGATACTTTTTTTGCATTATTAATTGGAGTCTAATTGACTTATTTTTATGTTTAGTGATTGGTTATGGGGCTAGGTTTCACTAGATTACAATAAGATTGACCATATGGGATTATAGGTCAAAGTATGGCATTTTCACCTCTTAAGCTAGGCTTCACCATTTTGGTCTACACTTGGGTATATAGGATGGACTAGCAATGTGGTGAGTATACTAAGAATATTTTAGAGCTGGGCACATGGAAAGTAAGGTGCAAAATTCCCAAAATACCTCTTACAACTTATGTTATGCCATTTCTTAGTTATTAAGTATCATTTCAGGACCAAATCTGGTCATTTTCTTCTCCTTTCTCTCCATCCACGACCTGAAACTCTCCCACTCATTTTCAGACTTCTCTTAGCTCCCATTAACCATTTCCAAGAGTTTCCAAGTGGTAGAACTCAATTTGGAGCTCAAGAAAGCAAGATAACTCCAAACTAGTCAAGGTAATTCTACTAATTCTCCTTCCTAGGTTTTGTTTTATTATTTCAATTCTCCACTTGATACCACTTAAATAATGATTCCTCTATGTTCTCTTAAGTCCTAAGATCAATTTATAAGCCAGAGAAATGAGTTTGGTAGAAGAAGAAGGCAAGAGCTTCAACAAAGGTTCAAACTAGTCAAGGTGCAGTTTTTATGGAATTTGGAATTGATAATTTATTTCTATTGCATTAGTCCTTAAATCAAAGCTTTTATTTGATGAATAAAGGTCCTAGAAAACCTTATATATGGTTGGAAACATAGAATTTAAGGAAAGGATTAAAGTTAGACTTAAATCCCTAAAGTTTGCTATTTGTGGATTCAAGTGTTTTCATTATTGGAATAAGTTGTCTACACTTGTAATTTGATTTCATTACTTGGAATGTGTAAGACATCGATCCCTTTATGTAGATTACACCTATTTACTGCCTGGTTATAATGATATAAAAGTGTAAAAGTAGTTTTAAACTTTGTTTAAACCGAAAGGAAGTCAAGTGCACCTAGGTTGTTCTAAATGATCCTCTTTGAGGTGTATTTGTGAGAATTGGCTTATGGATTGTTATTGCAGATCTTAAACCATAATTTTAATCATGTGGGAATGTCCTAAAAATAGGGGAGGTGCTGTCCAAATATTTTTAAAACCAAATGGTACTATTTAGAAGCAAATGGACTAGTTTTTATGAAAGTATGTGCCAATTTGGTTCATTTTATGATTAGATTTCCTGATTTTGTGAAAGTTGTGATTTATGCTTGTGGTTGCTTTCTTTAAGAATTTTACATTATAGTAATCATTCTAGTAATGAAATTGATATCAGGTCTTCCACACACCTTACTACTGAGGATACTGACCCTTTTCACTATCTTTTCTGTCGGACATAGGGTAAGTAACGTTACACCTACAATGTACGAAATTCTTTATTTACTGTGAATGTAAAATATTTAGATATGTGTATGTANTTTCTTCTCCTTTCTCTCCATCCATGACCTGAAACTCTCCCACTCATTTTCAGACTTCTCTTAGCTCCCATTAACCATTTCCAAGAGTTTCCAAGTGGTAGAACTCAGTTTGGAGCTCAAGAAAGCAAGATAGGTCCAAACTAGTCAAGGTAATTCTACTAATTCTCCTTCCTAGGTTTTGTTTTATTATTTCAATTCTCCACTTGATACCACTTAAATAATGATTCCTCTATGTTCTCTTAATTCCTAAGATCAATTTATAAGCCATAGAAATTAGTTTGGTGGAAGAAGAAGGCAAGAGCTTCAACAAAGGTTCAAACTAGTCAAGGTGCGGTTTTTATGGAATTTGGAATTGGTAATTTATTTCTATTGCATTAGCCCTTAAATCAAAGCTTTTATTTGATGAATAAAGGTCCTAGAAAACCTTATATATGGTTGGAAACATAGAATTTAAGAAGAGGATTAAAGTTAGACTTAAATCCCCAAAGTTTGCTATTTGTGGATTCAAGTGTTTTTATTATTGGAATAAGTTGTCTACACTTGTAATTTGATTTCATTACTTGGAATGTGTAAGACATCGATCCCTTTATGTAGATTACACCTATTTACTGGCTGCTTATAATGATATAAAAGTGTAAAAGTAGTTTTAAACTTTGTTTAAACCGAAAGGAAGTCAAGTGCACCTAGGTTGTTCTAAATGATCCTCTTTGAGGTGTATATGTGGGAATTGGCTTGTGGATTGTTATTGCAGATCTTAAACCATAATTTTAATCATGTGGGAATGTCCTAAAAATAGGGGAGGTGCTGTCCAAATATTTTTAAAACCAAATGGTACTATTTAGAAGCAAATGGACTAGTTTTTATGAAAGTATGTGCCAATTTGGTTCATTTTATGATTAGATTTCCTGATTTTGTGAAAGTTGTGATTTATGCTTGTGGTTGCTTTCTTTAAGAATTTTACATTATAGTAATCATTCTAGTAATGAAATTGATATCAGGTCTTCCACACACTTTACTACTGAGGATACTGACCCTTTTCACTATCTTTTCTGTCGGACATAGGGTAAGTAACGTTACACCTACAATGTACGAAATTCTTTATTTACTGTGAATGTAAAATATTTAGATATGTGTATGTACGTATCTGTTAGTCAATCTTGCATGAGACATTAACGCGTGGTGTATTTTTATTGCCCGACGAGTATTGGTGAATAGGGTGTGATGGGCCAGTGCCTAAATATGAGATATGGTTCCTTTGGGGACACTTTGGTTCCTTCGGAAACATTCTAGTCCTTTCGGGGACACTATGGTTCCTTCGGGAACACTCTGACGGTGGTTTGGGGTGGACCTTTGCTGTACACAGAGGGGATTTTTGGGGCTCGAGACCTCCATATAGCTTGTGATATCTTATACGTCCTCTGAGTGGCTCAGTATGCAATTCACGATCTTATCAGGCAATACAATATACACAGGAATCCCAACCATACGACCATTTGTTTCATGTTATATATACTCTGCATCTGCATATGTTACTTATCGAGTTTTATACTCATTAATATTCTTACATTGCAGAAGGTACAGATGATATGTGAGTTAGATGAGGAGCGTTGACTTTCTGACCGCGGCTTGTATATATAAGCATTTTGACGCTGTGGTTTTCTAATAGAGGATTTTGTAATTATTGAGTGTGTGTACATTATGTATATTTTTATGAGAGGTCGACAATATGAGTATATATATATAAATTAGACTATGTATAATTATGAGAGGAATTTCTCTTTTTCTCTCAGAAAGTTTAAAAAGTTTTAAATTTTCACTATTTTATTAGTTCTAAGTCGAGTAGCGTCTCCCGATTTCACTAAATAATTATACAAATACCCTTACATACGTGTGTGGAATCGGGGGATGTTACAGTCTGATTTTGATTGATGGTAAAGAATTACTAACTGATTTAATTGTGTTGCCTTTGCAACAATTAGATGTTATTCTCGGTATCGATCAGTTATCCAAATATCGAGCTACTATTGACTACTACAAAAAGAGAGTTACTCTTTTGCTTGAGGATGGATGTCCTGTTATCTATCAAGTTTGTTTGAATCCTCTGAAACCAAGTCCAGTTTTGAAAGCATGCATGGGTGGAAGGAAGAAACTAGAGTATTATGGAAATCTGATTGCCATCAATGGTGAGATGGGAATGGACGATCAATACCCCTGAATATCAGTAGATAAGGACTTTCTAAATATTTTTTCAAAAGATTTACCAGGATTACCACCTGATAGGGAGACCAAGTTCTGTATTGATTTGATTCCTTGAGCCTAGCCAGTTTTTATTCCAGCCTATTACGTGGCTCTAACGGAAATGATTGAGTTGGGAAGTTAACTAGATGATCTTTTGTCAAAGGGATTCGTCAGGAATACTACTTCTCCATGCTAATGGAAATGATTGAGTTGAGAAGCCAACTAGATGATCTTTTATCAAAGGGATTCATCAGGAATACTACTTCTCCATGGGGTGCATGTTGGTTTATTTCTAGCACACAAAATACCGCTAGTATACGGGTCACAACAAGTAATATAGAAGATAAGTGAGTGTCAAATCTCACGAGGAGCAGATGAATTACAAATGCTAAATATTAACCAAAATTAGTGACAATTTATCCAAACGATAATAGGAAGTTGTTTTGAACTGAAATTAAAATGTGAATTTACTAGAAAAAAAAATAATGGAAATTAATATTAAACAACCAATGGAAGTTTTACAATAACGAGATAAAGCCTAGGGATACAATCTCTTCACTAACTCATCCAATTACTAGTTTTTCTCACCGTTCAATGATCCACTTAGAATTAAACTAGGAACTCAATGGTATTCAAAAATTCTTTTCCAAGATATAGGTGAAAATACTTCAATAAGATAGTATGTTACTCCTNTGACTTTCTGACCGCGGCTTGTGTATATGAGCATTTTGACGCTGTGGTTTTCTAATAGAGGATTTTGTAATTATTGAGTATGTGTACATTATGTATATTTTTATGAGAGGTCGACAATGTGAGTACGTATATACATATAAATTAGACTATGTATAATTATGAGAGGAATTTCTCTTTTTCTCCTAGAAAGTTTTAAAAGTTTTAAATTTTCACTATTTTATTAGTTCTAAGTCGAGTAGCGTCTCCCGATTTCACTAAATAATTATACAAATACCCTTACATACGTGTGTGGAATCGGGGGATGTTACAGTCTGATTTTGATTGATGGTAAAGAATTACTAACTGATTTAATTGTGTTGCCTTTGCAACAATTAGATGTTATTCTTGGTATCGATCAGTTATCCAAATATCGAGCTACTATTAACTACTACAAAATGAGAGTTACTCTTTTGCTTGAGGATGGATGTCCTGTTATCTATCAAGTTTGTTTGAATCCTTTGAAACCAAGTCCAATTTTGAAAGCATGCATGGGTGGAAGGAAGAAACTAGAGTATTATGGAAATCTGATTGCCATCAATGGTGAGATGGGAATGGACGATCAATACCCCTGAATATCAATAGATAAGGACTTTCTAAATGTTTTTTCAAAAGATTTACCAGGATTACCACCTGACAGAGAGACCAAGTTCTGTATTGATTTGATTCCTTGAGCCTAGCCAGTTTTTATTCCAGCCTATTGCGTGGCTCTAATAGAAATGATTGAGTTGGGAAGTTAACTAGATGATCTTTTGCCAAAGGGATTCGTCAGGAATACTACTTCTCCATGCTAATGGAAATGATTGAGTTGAGAAGCCAACTAGATGATCTTTTGTCAAAGGGATTCATCAGGAATACTACTTCTCCATGGGGTGCATGTTGGTTTATTTCTAGCACACAAAATACCGCAAGTATACGGGTCACAACAAGTAATATAGAAGATAAGTGAGTGTTAAATCTCACGAGGAGCAGATGAATTACAAATGCTAAATATTAACCAAAATTAGTGACAATTTATCCAAATGATAATAGGAAGTTGTTTTGAACTGAAATTAAAATGTGAATTTACTAGGAAAAAAAATAATGGAAATTAATACTAAACAACCAATGGAAGTTTTACAATAATGAGATAAAGCCTAGGGATGCAATCTCTTCACTAACTCCTCCAATTACTCGTTTTTCTCACCATTTAATCATCCACTTAGAATTAAACTAGGAACTCAATGGTATTCAAAAATTCTTTTCCAAGATATAGGTGAAAATACTTCAATAAGATAGTATGTTACTCCTAAAATAAATTGATTAAACGCATTAAGCTTGGTAATTCCCATACAAGTTTGCATAAGTTACTTAGGTATATTCCTATCCTATGTAAACTCACCCTAGACTCGGTAATCCTATGTTGTTCAACTTGTGTCCAAATCTACACTCCCAATTCTAAGTTCATATAGATTTCATACAACAATCAATTCAATGGCCAAATGACTAGAAGCATTAAGCATAAAGTAGACCAATTAACTCATCAATGGATATCAAGAACGAGTGAAAAAGATAAAGCGATTGAATTACATTAGACATTTGATTATATCCCTAGAGAAAAAGCCTAGTTCATAGATATTCAAGGAAGAACACAATAACAATAATGATATACCTGATACACATCCATAGCAGAAAAACAAAGGAAGAAACAGAGGAAATATAAAGAAAAACTCTTTGTAGCCTATTCAATCCACTGGTCTCTTCCTGAATCCTCAAGATTCCTTCTGCTCCTTATTGTTTTTCCTTAAAAAACTCTCTCTAATTCTCCCTAATTCTGGCTGCTAGGGTTTCTCCTCTCTGGTTCTGTTGATTTTAGAAGAGGTTAAATACTAAAGATAGCCCAACCATGATCCAGAGATTCTGTAACTTGTCTTGCTCTGAGTGGCATTGCAGTGCCAAGATGCTCAAAAAGTGGTGTTGTGGCACCACGAAGTATTAACCCAGCACTGCGATACTTTGCAAGTGGCATTGCAGTGCCACAGGATTAATGACCCGGTGCTGCTGCACCATTCAAGTTGCGCTGTGGCGCTATTCCTTGATGTTGTTACACCATTCCTGGCGCTGTGGTGCTAGGTCTCTAGAACTCTTGGCACTACAGTGCCACTTCCTGGCACTGGAAGCCAGCTCTTTGGAACCCTCAGAGCTACGACCTAACTTCCTGCCTTTACGATGCCAAGTCTCTAGAACTCCCAATACTGCAACGCCCACTTTTTTCTCTATTTGGTGGCACTTTAGTCTGCTAAGATGTTGAGATTGAGTTCTTCGGTCTTCGCTTGAAATTGGTCTAAGTTGGCTTGATTAAACCTCAATTTTTCATCAAAAGTCGGTATTCTCTAGCTCAAGACTCCTTACCTAAAATATACACCAAAAACAACAAAATTGGATAAAAAGAGCTCAAAGACTAGGAATTTTTAAGTTTGATAGGATAGTAAAGTTAAGTATAAAATCCACTTAATAAATTCCCCCAAACTTAATTAAAAGCTCGTCCTCATGCTGAGATAACAAAACAATAATTGAATATAATTGCTATAATCACTCAAGAAATAACATAACACAAACTGAGCTTCTAAATCAAGTTAAATCGGTCTCAAAACTCTCAACAGAATTTTTACAACTCAATGGAAACCTAAAGCATCACAAAAGGTTAGATATTTTAATAATGGAAGTGATCTTACTCTACTTACACTCTTGGTGCGTGTATGGGATAGTTGCTTACATTTAACCCTTAATACTTAGATTGCTTTGTGCAAAATTAGATTATAACCATTGAGTTATCTTAATACATGTTACACAGCCATCTCATAGCCTGTATTTCATGTCAATATCCACTAACATAGAATAGCACTAAATCAAAGATTAATAGGCCTTTAATCGGCTTATAATGTAAGGCTTGGTTATAGGTGGATGGAATGATATCATTTAGGCTTATTCATATCACAGATTCCCTTTTCTTTTGCTCACTAGATATAACTCTTTCAATCATACCATCGAGATTTCCCCCAAACTTACTTTTTGACCCATTTTTCAACCTTTTTTTTGGAACTACTGATTGGTAGCCAAGCTTCTCCCTTCAACAAGTTTTCCCACTTTTCATTTTTCTTTAATTGCTCACACTACGCTACAATTTTTCTTTCATGCATCTATGATGTAAAGTGAGGTCATTTGGGACGTCATTTTTTGGTCAAGGATTATGGGGCTCGAAAGAATAAAAAGATTAAGGAATTGGGTTAATAGGGGTGACTAAAGATATTGAATCTATAGGTAGGCTTGAAGGGCTCAACCGGTCCAAAGATGGCCTACATCATTTCTTTGATTTTCATGCTATCTAGGATTTCGCCTCGATTGGCAATTAAACAAGTTCTAAGATGACAAGAGACTAAATGATTTTCTAAGCCATATGCATAAAGCTCCTTTAAGATTAAAAGCTCAAAACTATGTGCAAAATGAATTCAAGTGCTATTGAGAAAGCAAAACCACAACCGATTTGAACACACAAACAATCTTGATACTAAATGTTTCCAAAGAGTTATTTTATACACTCCCAATTCTATCATCGACCTATAACCTAGCTCACTACAAACAAACCATTAAAGAGAACTCACCATATAAATTTAAACAAAATACAAAAAAAAAAAGACAAAAGAACAAACAATTGACAAACTTCCCTAAACTTAGGACGTGTATTGTCCATGAGGCACTAAACATGGAAAAATGAAGGGGAACAAACACACACCTAATGAGAGACTACTCAGTCAATCTCTATGATGGGATCCACATCATTCTGACTACCTAGTATGGGTGAAGGAGAGAATAGGAGTAGTGGCGGCTGCATCGGTGGGTAAATAGGATGTCGTGGTAGTGCTGGGAACTGTGCCGTATTCATGCCAAAGTGAGTAATGAACATATTGATGCAGTCAATTTGATAATCTGCCCATTAATGGCACCATTGTTGGTGTGCATAAAACTACTAGTTGAATTGTTGGAATTCTTGACGATGCTTATGCAGGCCTTGTTCAATTAAGGTCAACCGCTGTAGCATGGAGCTCAACTTATCATTAAAATTTAAATTAGAGTCATTAGCCTTTTCATCGAGTTCGGCTATAGATTCCGAAACTGAGGCACTGGGGTGCTACCTTCTAGAGGAGGCTCCTGCAGATGAATAGGATACCGACCCAAGTTTTAATATTCTCACCAAGGTGGGGCCATTGAGGACATGCTGAGGAAGGATAAGCTTATCACTGGGTTCCTAAACAACTCCAGCTTCGGAGCATAATTCAGTGATCAATAATGGGCATGCCATTCCAATTCTAACCTTTCGAATGGCATGTAAAATGGAACATCGAATAACTTGCCCAATATCTATAGAAAGACCCTTAATGATGGCATAGAGAAGAACAACTCGGTCAAGTGTGATGTCGCTATGATAGGATACCATCATTAAACGAGCATTTAGAAAATAAGACCAAGTTTTGGTGGAGGCAGACATAGTTTTAGTCATGAGACATTTCTGCTCATCCTTGGGCAAAATCTAGTCAGTGCCAGATGCGCAAAGAACCTCACTAAATCATCGTAGTTAGGTGTTTTCTCAATGGCAGCAAACTTATTGTTATCTATGTTAGGCAACTTGAATCAACTGTTGATGGAGGCACTTGTAAATGAAACAATCTGACCACACATCTTGGTGATGTAGTTTTTGTGTTCAGTTGTGTTGGCATAAAATTCTTGTACAATTACTTGCACTTTGGCATTTGGTTGCTCACAAAGTATTTCCTATATTCTTCTCTTTATTTCAGCTACAATATCAGAAAAACTATCTTCACCAATGTTAAAACCTCTTTCAAGAATGACGATCCTTTTACACCCAAATCTTTTTGAAGATTCCAATGAAGCAAAGCAGTCTTAATCAAAACTTGGACTAACAGCTGTAGCCTTCTTCTTTGGTACCATAATATCAACTCTCCATCCCTATAAATTTCCCACACAAAGGTAAAAATCTACTTTTGCAATAACAAAATACCACCAAGTTGTAAGAAAAATCACTTGAAGCACACAACTCCCTGTCACTTAACACTAGGTGTACTCTTTATT
The DNA here is from genome assembly GCA_002914805.1 of Parasponia andersonii. Lineage (NCBI taxonomy): Eukaryota > Viridiplantae > Streptophyta > Magnoliopsida > Rosales > Cannabaceae > Trema > Trema andersonii. Next base: position 555,349 of record JXTB01000026.1, read on the forward strand.
TTCACTACAAATAATTTCTCTCCTTAAGGATTAACAACTCTAAGCACCCACCACTAGTTTCAATGACACAACATATTATCGCTATATCCATTTAAAGAGCTACCAACTTAGAAGAGTAAGCCAAGAACACAAGAGAACATAATCCTCCAAACCAAACTTTCTCTAAGTAAAAATGGCTGAAAGCTACTCCCCTCTTGCCTAGAAGTAACAAGAATATGTTTCCCATTCACAAATTCTTCAAATAAAGCAATTTCAAGCACTAATCACCATAGAAACATTTTGTCAAACACTTGGTAAGCGTGGGAATTTTAAGCTTGTAACAATGGTGCTTGTATTTCAATGTTCCCCAAAACATACAATCACCCACAAAGAACATTAATGTAGATTACAACACCACCAAAAATGTGAAAATGAGATGAGGAAGACTTACTTGATTAAGTGCATAGAAGAGCTTGTGAGGAAAACCACAAATGGAGTAGAAGTTGGAGATGGTGATGGTGAGATTGAGTGATAATGGTTGAAGTTTGGAGGGGTAAATAATGAATGAAAGATTGAAAATGGTGAGTTTTGGTATTTGGAGGGAAGAGGAAGGATGTGTGTAGGTGATGGTAGAAGAGGAAGTGTGTAGGAAGGGGAAGGAAATGGATTAAGCAGGGAGGGGGAGCCATGGCTCCCCTTAACTTATGATTTTTCGGCGCATGGCGCCGTGGCGCCACGAGTTGGCACTGCGATGCCACCGCTTGGGCATGGGACAAAAATGGCTCTGGGCCGCCATTTTATGGCACCCTGGTGCCAACTTTCTATTTTTGGTACCCTAAACTAGCACTAAGGCACTATTTTGACCTGTTGAAGTGCCAAAATATGTGCTCAACCAAATTTTCTGCACTTTAACCCCTTCTAGCATAGCTTCTCCAACTTTCTTCTTTTTTTTTTCAACAAAACACAAACAAACACAAACTCAACTTGAACTTTCAAATACAAACAATTCACAAACTTTGGTTGCCTCCCAATTAGCATTTGTTTAACATCTCTACTTGACCAAGTCATTCTTCATTGAAGACTAGCTAGAGTGATTGAAGACTTCTCTTGATCAATTTCTCTACCCAAGTATTCCTTTAATCTTTGACCGTTAACTTTGTACCTTCTATTTAAACTAGCATCTTCTATCTCAATAGCACTATGTAGAGGCATATTAATCACTATGTAATGAGCGGACCATCTTGATTTGAGCTTTTTTGGAAAGAGCTTCAATTGAGAGTTAAAGAGTAAAACCTTCTAACTTGGTCTAAATTCTTGATTGATGATCTTTGTATAACTTGGCATTTTCATAAACTTGATTCCAAAATTCATCCATTTTGTTGAGTTGTAAAATGCATTTCTCTCTGGCTACTTGTAAATCATAATTCAGCTGCTTGACTGCCTAATAGGCCTTGTGTTCCAACTCAACTAGAAGATGACAAGCTTTCCCAAACAATAGTCTATATAGAGAAGTACCAATTGGAGTCTTGTATGCAATTTAATATGCCTATAAAGCATTATCAAGCCTCTTGGACCAATCCTTGTGTGTGGGACTTAGCATTTTCTCAATGATGCACTTCACTTTTATGGTAAGTAGTTACAACTATGTATGTAACTTCATACTTGGCAAGCAAAGCTTAAAGTACTTGTTGCAAAAATAGGAGCCTTCATAACTGATTACTACCCTTAGTGTACCTTAGCGGTTAAAGACATTCTTCTTAAGAAATCTGAGTACCACTTTGGAGTTATTAGCAAGTAATGCCACAGCTTCAACCTATTTTGAAATATTGTCTACTGCTACTAATATGTATAGATTTCCAAAGGATGGAATGAATGGTCCTACAAAGTCAAGTCCCTATACATCAAAAATCGCAACCTCTAGGATAGTGTTGAGGGGCATTTTGTTCCTTTAGAAGATGCTACCCATTCGTTGGCATCTATTGTACTTTGCAACAAAGAAATGGGCATCCTTAAACAATAATGGCCAATAAAATCCCGATTGTAATACTTTGGCTACGGTTATTTCTGTTATAAAATGACCACCATACTCCGAATCACGACAATGGTGGTGTATGTTTTCTATCTCCTCTTTACGCACGTATCGCCTGATAATAAGGTCAGCATATTGTCTAAATAAAAATGAGTCATCTCAAAAATAGTAGCTCACATCATGTAAGAACTTTTTCTTTTGGTGTTGAGTGAGGTATGGAGGCATCTGCTTGCATACAAGATAGTTCACATAATCGGCACACCATGGTACATTATTGCTTAGAATAAAGAGTTGTTCATTAGGAAAGTATTCATTAATCAGCAACTTAGCATCTTCATTTTTGTCCTTCTCTAATTTGGAGAGGTTGCCAGCTACTTGAATCTCTGTTTCCTTCCTACCTCTAACTTCCAAATCAAACTCTTGTAGCAAAAGAACTAATCAGATTTAAGTGAGGTTTTGCATATTTTTTAGCAATATGGTATTTGATCGCTAAATGGTTACTATATACAATCACCTTCATGCCAATGAAATACGATTTAAATTTTTTGAATGCAAACACCACCCTAGTAGCTCCTTTTTTGTTGTTGTGTAGTTAGCTTGACCTTTATTGAGAGTCCTACTAGCATAATAAATGGCATAGAATATCTTATCTTTTCACTGTCCTAAAATAGCACCGATAGAATAGTCACTAGCATCACACATCAACTTAAATGGCAAGGCTCAATCTAGTGCCACAATTATAGGTGATGTCACAAGTCTCAATTTCAAAGTTTCAAATGCATGCAAACAAGCATCATCAAAATTAAATACCTCATCATTCTCGAGTAATGTACACAATGGTTCGGTGATTTTGAAGAAGTCCTTGATGAATCTTCGATAAAACTTGGTTTGGCCAAGGAAACTTTGAATTCCCTTGACATTGACTAGAGGAGAAAGCTACTCAATGGTTTCCAACTTGGCTTTGTCTACTTTAGTGCCGTTTTTAGAGATCTTATGACCAAGTGCTACTCTTTCTTATACCATGAAATGGTACTTCTCTCAATTAAGCACCAAGTTTGTGTCTTTACAATGCTTGAGTACTAGTGATAGATTAACTAAGCAAAGATCAAAAGAATTACAAAAGATTGAAAAATCATCCATAAATATCTTAAAGAACTTCTCCACCATATTTGTGAAGATTGCCATCATGCACCTCTGAAAGGTTTTTGGAGCATTGCACAACCCAAAGGGAATTCTTCTGAACATAAAAGTTCCATAAGGACAAGTGAATATGGTCAATTCTTGATCTTCTGAAGCAATGGAAATCTAGTTGTAACCATTATAGCCATCCATGAAGCAGTAAAATTCACGATTTGCTAGTCTATCAAGCATCTGATCAATGAATGGTAGAGGGAAATGGTCTTTTCGAGTAGCCTTATTCAGCTTGCGGTAATCCATGCATACTCTCCACCCCGTTACTGTACTTGTCGGAATCATTTCATTGTTGTTGTTGGTGACAAATGTCATTCCTCCCTTCTTTGGAACACATTGAAAAGGACTCACCTAAGAACTATCTAAAATAGGGTAAATGATTCCAACATCTAACCATTTAATTATCTCCTTTTTACCACCTCCTTTGTGATAGGGTTTAGACTCTGTTGATGCTTAATAGAAGTTTTGTGCTCTTCTTCTAACAAGATTTGATGCATGCAAATGGAAGGGCTAATACCTCTAATATCCATAATTGTTCACCCCAAGGCTACTTTATGATGTCCAAATACTCTCAGTAGCTTCTTTTCTTATAGTTCATCCAAATCAGTAAAAATAATGACTGGTAAAGTTGACTGAGAAAGGCATACTTTGAATGGCTGGACAGTGGTTTGACCTCCACAATAGGTGGGACCTCAATCGAGGCTTGATGGTCGGTTTTACTTCAACTAGTCTATCAAGTGTCTCAAACTAAAAATTCATTTTGCTAAAGTGAGAGAATGTGTTCATGGCATGCAAACATTCCATACCTTTCTTTGACACTACATTACCCCCATTCAGAATTGTATCTTCAAGAGGATCTATCACATGACTAGTTTTACAGATATCAATTATGTGACAATCTTTAAAATTATCATTCATTTTCATGGCCTTGAAAATGTTGAGCTTTACCTTTTGATTGTCAATCCTCATCGTAAGTTCACCTTTCTGGACATCGATGAGTGTTCTTTCGGTTTCTAAAAATAGTCTTCCTAAAATCAAGGGAATTTTTCTATCCTCCTCTATGTCTAGCACAATAAAATTAGCCAGAAAAATGAACTTATCCACCTTTACTAGCACATCTTCCACAATGCTTCTGGGATAAGTCAAGGACCGATATGCTAATTGCAATGTCACTATGGTTGGCCTATATTCTCCCATCCCAAGTCTTTTGAAGATGGAAAGTAGCATCAAATTGATACTTGCTCCCAAATCGCATAAAGCACACCTATTAAAGTACTCACCAATGGTGCAAGGAATGGTAAAACTTCTCGGATCTCTTAACTTGGGTGAAAGCTTCTTCAACAAGATGGCACTATACTCTTCGGTCAAAGCCACCGTCTCAGATTCAACTATTCTCCTCTTCTTTGAAAGGATCTTCTTCATAAATTTCATGTAACTAGGCATTTGCTCCAATGTCTCAGTAAACAGAATGTTAATGTAAAACTTCTTAAACAATTCCAGGAACTTGGAGAATTGTTGGTCAAGTTTCTTCTTTTGCAATCTTTAGGGGAAAGATAGCAGTGGGTTGTATGGAGATATTGGTGACATGGTTGTTGGAGGTTGTCTAGTAATTTCCTTTTCAGTTTGAATCTCTTTTTTTTTTTTATCTTTGTCCAACACGTAAGGAGCCTTTTACGTCCATTGTAGTTTTTTCCCACTCCTCAAGGTCACCGCTTTGCATTGCTCATTCATATCTCCTTTTGGATTTGCCTCGGTGTTACTAGGCAAACTCCCTTTTGGTCGATTGGTAAGTGTGTTGGCTAATTAGCCAAGTTGCATCTCTAGAGATCTCATTGTGGTGGCTTGGTTTTGAAGGGTAGCATCATTCTTGGCTATGTATTGCATGAGTATCTCCTCTATGGATGGATTTTTCTCTTGTGTGGAGTGACTTTGATTTTGAATTCCTGGAAGGTGCATTGGTCTTGAATTAGAACTTTGCCCTTGATAGTTTTGGTTCCTCCTGGAGAAGTTTGGATGATTTCTCCAACCCGAATTGTAAGAATTGGAGTAAGGGTTGTTGCATTGTGGTGGATTGTGATTGCCAACAAACTGAGCTGACTCCATATTCATAGGAAAAAACTAACTCAAATGGCTATCACTACATTGCTCACAAACCCCATCTAAACTCTACAAAGCATGTACTCCATGAACTACTATAGAGTCAAGTTTCTTGGTTAAGATACTGACTTGAGTAGCCAAAGTTGAAATAGCTTCCACCTCATTAACGCTGGTCGTTCTCTTTAGATTGGCTCTCTCTAAAGGTCATTGATAGTTGTTTGTAGCCATCTCTTCTAACAAATCAAAAGTTTTGTCAAAAGACTTTCCTATTAGAACACCACCAGCCCTGCATCCATTATATTACTCAACTACCTCATCAAACTATTGTAAAAATTCTACACCAAGAGACATGTAGGAATTGCATGATGAGGACACTTTCTCATTAGCTCCTTGTACCGCTCCCAAGCTTTATACAAAGACTCATTATCGAATTGCACAAATGAGGTAAGGTCCTTCCTTAATTTAGTTGTCTTGGCCAGAGGGAAGAACTTGGCAAGGAACTTCAAAGTTAGTTCATCCCATGTGGTGATGGATCCCAAAGGTAAAGCATTAAACCATCCCTTCACCTTGTCCCTCAAAGAAAATGGGAACAAATGCAAACGAATAACATCATCACTCACTCCATTGTACTTAAAGGTATCACAAATCTCTAAGAAGTTCATGATGTGTTGGTTGGAATCATCACTAGGCAAACCACAAAATTGACACGTCCCTTACACCATATGAATAATAGTTGGCTTCAGTTCAAAGTTATTGACATTGATGGCTAGTCTTCAGATGCTAGAATCGACCCCATTAACCATGGGAATGAAAATCCCATAGTGGCCTTACATTATCTTGGTCTACCATGGTAGGTTGAGGGTTAGTTCTCTGATTTCTTTATCTTCTAATCTCTCTCAAGGTTCACACGATTTCAAGGTCTAGAGGCAAGAATTCAAGGCTTCTTGCTCATCTCATACACACATGTTAGCATTCTAGTACCTGAAATACTCACAAAAACAAAGAAAATTTGAATTAAATCTAAACTAGTTGATATTAGTATTAACAAACTATAATCACCATGTTCCCCCGCAACAGTACCAAAAATTTATTGGTTTATTTCTAATACAAAAAACACCACAAGTATATGGGTCACAACAAGTAATATAGAAGGTAAGTGAGTGTTGAATCTCATGAGGAGTAAACGAATTACAAATGATAAGTACTAACCAAAACTAATTGATGATTTATCCAAAAGACAATAAGAAGTTGTTTTGAACCGAAATTAAAATATGAATTCACTAGAAAAAGAAATAATGGAAATTAATACTAAACAACCAATAGAAGTTTTACAACAATGAGATAAAGCCTAGGGATATAATCTCTCCTCTAACTCCTTCAATTATTAGTTTTCCTCACCCTTCAATCATCCACTTAAAATTAATAACCAAAAACTCAGTGGTATTCACAAATTCATTTCCAAGATATAGGTGAAAATACTTAAACAAGATAGTATGTTACTCATAACATAAATTTATTAAACTCATTAAGCTTGGCAATTCCCATACAAGTTAGTATAAATTATTTAGGTATATTCCCATCCTATGTAAACTCACCCTAGACTAGGTAATCCTATGTTGTTCAACTTGAGTTCAAATCTACACTCTCTATTCCAAGTTCATATAGATTTCACACAATAATCAACTTAATCGCCAGATGAATAGAAGCATTAAGCATAAAGTAGAAAAATTAACTCCCTAGAAAATGAGCTCAGTTCATAGATGAATTACATTATAGGTTTGATTACATCCCTAGAAAAAGAGCTCAGTTCATAGTTATGCTAGAAAGAACACAACAACAATAATGATATAGCTGATACACGCCCATAGCAGAAAAACAAACGAAGAAATAGAGGAAAGATAAAGAAAAACTTCTTGAAGCTTGTTCAATCCGCTGGTCTCTTCCTGAATCCTTGTGATTCCTTCTGCTCTTTGTTATTTCTCCTTCACAAACTATCTCTAACTTTGCCTAATTCTGGCTGCTAGAGTTTCTCCTTCTTGCTTCTGCTGACTTCAGAAGAGGCTAAATACTAAAGACCGTCCGGCTACGATCCAGAAATTCTATAACTTGTCTTGCTCCTCGCGAGGTCGCAATGCCAAAATTGGCACCACGGTGCTAAGACGCTCAATAAGGTGGTGTTGTGGCACCAAAATGTGGCATTAAGGTGCCATGGAATACTGACCTAGTGCTGTGGCACCGTGAGAGTGGTGCTACGATGCCATTCCCTAGCACTACGGTGCAATTTCATAGTGTTGCGGTGCTAGTTCCTGGCACTATAGTGCTATGTCTCTGGAACTTTCAGTGCTACGATGCCACTTCCTGGCACTACGGTACCAGGTTTCTAAAACTCTCAGTACTGTGGCATTGTAGTGCCTAGTTTTTGCCTAGTTTTTTCTCTATCTGCTGGCACTGCTTCACTTTGCTGAGATGTTGACACTGTGTTCTCCTATCTTTTCTTGTAATTGGATTAAGTTACTTTGATTAAACCACAATTTTTCTTCAAAAGTTGATATTCTCTAGCTCAAGACTCCTCACCTAAAATATACACCAAAAGAATCAAAATCAGATAAAAAGAGCTCAAAGACAAGCAATTCTTAGGCTTAAAAGGATAGTAAAGTTATGTGTAAAATCAACTTAACAGTGCACTTGTGTTGTTTACCAAGAAAACTGATGGTACGTTTAGACTCTATATGGATTACAGAAGATTAAATCTGCTAACTATGAAGAATAAATATCCTCTACCAAGGATAGATGAGTTGTTTGATTAATTTAGTGGATTAAGATTCTTCTCTAAGATCGATTTGAGATTGGGTTATCACCAGTTAAAGATTTGAGAGGAAGACATATCGAAAATCGTGTTCAGAAATCATTATGATCAGTTTGAGTTCTTAGTTATACCGTTTGGTCTGACTAATGTTGTTACAGCATTCATAGATCTTGTGAATAGGATTTTTAGACCTTATCTAGATCAGTTTATGGTTGTCTTCATTGATGACATCTTAGTATACTCGAAGGCTCGAGAAGAGCATGCTGAACACTTAAGGATTGTACTTTAGATTTTGAAAGATCATTAGTTATATGCCAAGTAATCCAAGTGTGACTTTTGGATAACAGAAGTGAAATTTTTGGGACGTGTAATTTCTCAAAAAGGTAGTTCATTCCATCCTGCTATGATAGAAGCTATTCTAAAGTGGGAAAGACCAAAGAATGTGACTAAGATAAGAAGTTTTCTCGGCTTAGCGGGGCTACTACCGTCGTTTTGTAGAGAACTTCTCAATAATTTTGATAAAGTTAACAAGAAAAGATATCAAGTTCATTTAGGATAATGACTATGAAGAAGCTTTCATAGAATTGAAGAAGAGATTGATAACTGCACCTGTTCTTACTGTTCCTAATACTAATGAACCATATGTTGTGTACACCGATGCTTCTACTTCTGGATTGGAATGTGTCTTGACAAAGAATAGTAAGGTAGTGGCTTATACTTCTTGTCAGTTGACACCACATAAGAAGAACTATCCTACTCATGATCTGGAAATTGCAGTAATGATTTTTGCTCTCAAGATTTGGAGATGTTACTTGTATGGTGTGAAATTTGACGTATTCTCTTATCACAAGAGCTTGAAGTATCTCTTCACTCAGCATGATTTGAACTTGAGGCAGCGTAGATGGTTTGAGTATATGCAAGATTATGACTTCGAACTGCGCTACCATCCTAGTAAAATCAATGTTGTAGCAGATGCATTGAGTAGAAAACCTTATGGTACATTAGCTACACCTATTTCTTAGATTTGGAAGAACTTGGTGATAATTGGTGATTATAATTTGTAGTATTTCGAGATTGAGAAAACTGTTTACCTTAGTAATATTGTTACCACACAGTACTTCTCCAGATAGTGTAGCAAAGTCAATGACAAGATCAAGAGTTGAGCACAATCTAGAATCAACTCGAAAATGGTGAATAATTGGATGTTTGGAGTATAAATAGAGAAAGATTTGTGCTTTTCAGATGAAAGCTAGCGTTAGCTAATGATCCTTATCTTAGAGAGACTATCCTCACTGAGGCTCACAAGTCAAAATTTGTGGTACATCCTAATAGCACAAAGATATACAATGATCTGAAAAGACAGTAGTAGTGGAAAGGTATGAAGCATGAAATAGCTACTTTCATGGCTAAGTATGTAACTTGTCAACAAGTCAGGCAGAACACCAGAGACCAATTGGACTATTATAACCTTTACCCATATCGGAGTAGAAATGGAATAAAATCACAATGGACTTTATGATGGTTTTGCCAACGACTTGAAAGAAGAACGATGTAGTTTGGCTAATTGTTGATTGAATGATGAAGATTGCTCATTTCATACCGATTAAATTTGATTTTTCACTTAACAAGCTTAGTCGTCTCTATACTAATAATATTGTGCCATCAAGCATAGTTTCTAACAAACACCCAAAATTTACATCAAAGTTCTAGAGAGCTTTGCAGAAAGCTTTGAGAATATAATTGAATCTTAGTACAACTCATCATTCTCAGATAGATGGCCAATCTGAGAGGACTATTCAGATACTAAAAGACATTCTTTGCTCTTGTATACTTAATTTTGGTAGAAGCTGGGATGATCACCTGTTATTGGCAAAGTTTGCTTATAATAACAATTATCAAGCCAGTCTTGGGATGGCTTCATATGAGGTATTGTATGGGAGGATATGTAGATTACCTTTATGTTAGGCTGATACAAAGAAGCATGTTACTCTTGGGCCAAAATTGATATATAAGACTACTGACAAGATTGCTAAGATTCGAAAAAGACTCAAGGTTATGCAGAGTCATCAGAAAAGCTATGCAGATATAAAAAATGTGAAGTAATGTTAAAAGTTGATAATCAAGTATTCTTAAAAGTAATGCCAAGGCATGGGATCACTAGATTTGGAATTAAAGGCAAATTGACACCAAGATAAATTGGACCATTCAAGATTACTACTAGAATTGGGCCAGTAGCGTATCACTTAGATTTGCCTCTATAGTTGGATGGGGTACATAACATATTTCATGTCTCGATACTCAGAAAGTATGTGCCTGACCTAACACATGTCATCCGGTATATGGAAGTACCTTTACAAGAAGATATAACATATGAAGAACAACTAGTATGAATACTGGGAAAAGAGCTCAAAGTGCTTCGAAAAAAAGAGATACCACTTAAGGTTCTCTGGCAACACCATAAGGAAGACAAAGCTATTTGAGAGCTTGAAATAGAAATGTATGCGAAATATCTTTATTTGTTTAACTTTCAGCTTGAAGTTGTATTTTGATGCTTGTGTTATATTCGAATTTCGGGGCAAAATTCTTTTAAGGAGGGGAGGATGTAAAAGCTAGTTTTAATTAATAGCATTTTGGCCTTTTTAAACTCAACGACATTGATGTAAATATGTATTTTCATATTTAAATAATAAAAATATCTGGAATATTTTATTATTTTGCAACAATACCTAGATTTTGCATAAAACCCCTTAAAAAATCAAATTCTCTCAAAGGAGTACTTGAGAAGAAAGAAAAGAGAGAAAAACACCCGAAATGTTGAAGCTCACCACCACCACATGCTGCCACAGCCAGGCCCACGCATCATCGCACGCCAAAGAGGACTCATCGATGATCAAAACCCTACTGGTTTCGCCAGAATTGGAGCTCCGATGACCGAGATCCGGCTATCTAAAGATCACACCAAAAACACATTTTTTCGGCGTCTGACTTCCGTTTTCGACACCTCTAGTGAGTGGAGTCTTGTCTCGTCTTCGCTAACCTCTTCTAAGTATTTGCTCAGTAAAAATTCATCTCTAGTAAGATTTTTTACCACTTGTACCGTTTTTACCAACTTTGTAGAAAAGTGATATCTACGTAATTATTTTGGTTAAGTCATTTATTTAACCAATGTAAATATATGAAGTGAAAAAAAGTTAAAAATCATGAATAATTGTAGTTAGTAGAAGTAAAAACAATAACTATAAATGTGGTAAATAATAATTAGAAAGTATATGTATAACATAGTGTTTTTAGGTGTACTGTATTCAGTGGTGACCTCTGTTTCTGCGTTTAAAGCTCAAATTAAGAAGTCACTTTTTTAAGTTAACTTACTGGGAATCAAAAACTATTATTTATGCACCTGAGTGATCAATAAGGGATTGTTTGAGTGTTAATTGCCTGGTATTATTACCATATCGAGGTAGAGATTTGATTACATGATTTTTATATATGTTTTGAATTTAAACATTGAAAATTATTTATGAAAAATCGTGATTTCACGATAGTTTGACAAATGGCTATAAAGTGTTGGATTATACTGGGATTGGATTGTGTAGATTTTTATACATATTTTTATATTATGACTATGGAGTAACATAGTGGTGTGCTGCCCATGTACAATAAATCCTAGAATAATACCAAGTTGGATTTTCAAATCATGATTTGATTATTAGATACATGGTTATTGTATACTATTACATATTAAACATACCACAGACTTGAGTTCTATTATAGCATTGTAGTATTTTTAAATTGCTAACGAGTTACTGCAGTCCTAGGTGTGAGATCTAGGTCCTTGTACAGGTTTTTGGTGATACGCTTACAGGTAGTGTCAAGATACTAGTTACCTCTACTATAGAGGTGTTATAGGTCCGTGATTAGAGGATGAGAGCTCATTTATATTCTTGTTGATGTATGATATGCACAATGATGTGGTTTTAATTTTAGTTTTGAATATGTGATTATTCTGGATACTAATGATTTATAAACTTAATTTTTAAATAGATTTAAGGGAACTAACCATGCAGTTTTGAGAAATTGCATCTATCTAAAAGATAATTAAATTCTTACTGAGCATGTAAATACTCATCCCTTACTTTTCCCCTCTCAAGTCATGCTTGATATAATTTAGAGACTCAGGAGCAGAGTAGTAAGAAACTAATTAACTTGCTGGAAATTGGTAACTGTGTAAAATAATTTTGTTATTTATCTTGGCTTGTAACAAATACTTAAGAGCCTATTTCATAGACTCGGTATATATAATTCGTGTGCTAGATTATGAGACTATTGATGATGATACTTGGTTTGTTTTAATAAATTTCATCAACAATCTATGTCTAATAGTGATCACAAAACTATGAGAATTTTATTTCAAAATCATTTTTATAAAATTTTCAAAAATAACTTTTGAATTTCCGATTGTGACATAAGATAGTATCGGTAGATAAACTAGCAGTTTAATTTAGAAAGCACTATTGCAAAAGATGGGATTCTACTCATGCTTTACTATGATAAAGGTATCGAGATCTCAGAAAATATACACATTCATTAGCCGGCAGCTGCTTCGTAAAATTTAGAGAGAATTTGTGAGAATAAATTAGAGTCGAGATTTGAGAAGTCGAAGGAGGAGAATCAAAGGAGTTTGACTCCTTGACAATCGTAGGTGAGTTCAAAGAAAGGAAACCACAGTCGGGAACAATTTAATCCTGTAACATGCCAGAAGTTCTCTTGGTTTGACGTGAGTGTGTAACATACTAAATCTGATCATATCAACAAAGGTAAAATTGTAAAAAATAATTAATTATTTATTTATTTTTTACTGTAGCATACTAAATTTTGAATAGGCTATTTTCCAAAACGTAAGTTCTTTTCATTTAATAGCACCTTAGGATATAGCATATCCTTAAATTTAAGGGCAAGGAAAGGCTTATGGTGCATACCTAGACGCCAAACCTAGGGATGGATATAATAGGCCACAAAATGTTTCAAGGAGTTGAAAATAAGCAAAGATTAATAATATATATGAGGTACTTTCATTAGTATCTTTTGGAAAAATTCATGAAAATAGACCTTTTGTAACTGACTTTTGTAAACAACCTGTTTTAAATTTCTTTGTAAAATAGTCTTTTCGAGTGTGATGTTTAGCATCACAAATTATGTGTGTTGAGTGTCGAAAAAGGCTACTTTACAAAAAATTTTAAAATAAAAGTCTTATACTAAAAGTTACTTTTAAAAATGTTTATTTTGCAAAAGAGCCCTATCTTTTATGAATAAGTTATTTGGGATCAAGTGCTCTCTTGAGGACTATTTTTGGTTGCAGGATTCTTGCTTATATATCAAGACTAGTGATAGCTCATATGACTAACTCTTCAAAACATTTTCTTCTTTTTTCCCTGAAAATAAAGTGCATGTAATCATATTATAGTATTTAAACAAATAATTATGATTTAGACCCACATAAAATATAAATATAAAAACAAAATAGGCTTCAAAATTTAATAGGTGTATACCAGCTAGGTTCATTATTTCCAGATAGACAATTATACAATGACAATACTAATTAAAGGCCGTTTGTTATGGGGTAATCTTTAATTGAAAATGAGTATTTTAATACATTTTTATATTTGGTATCTTTTTAATACCTAGTAAAGTAATTACCTTAGGAATCTACTTCTCTTAAGTGAGGATCATCTTAAAATTACTAAAATATATAGATTTTAAATGGCCAACCCCTAAAATGCGTTAATATATGCAAAACGTGAAATGTTTGTATAATCTACCCAAAAACAAAATCAAAATAAAGTCTCAAGAAAATCCCAAACTGACAAGATAATGAAGCAATCCGCAATGAAAGTACAAAGCTCAAATAGAGAAAAAGAATACAATAGCTGAGAAATCAAAGTACTTGTGATGAAAGCAATAAAACGGATAGGAAGACACGTCTTTATCGGCAGACAATAGTCAAAAATTTGAATAGTAAGACTAGATAACTACGTTATTGGTACACAACCATACTACGTGAGACACCAAAATATTCTTCTTATTCATTCTTTTAGCACATTTCTCCCAAGCTAACCAAAACCTCCAAGAACTTGCCATGGATTTCAATTTGACGAAATTGACATATAGAAAGACTCTTAATCAAGCCATTGTCTAATTTTTCAAATATTCTCGTCTATTTGACAAAGCTATTGTCTAATTTTTCAAACATAGAATTTTAACAAAGCCTTGATCTAGAAGTACGAAAAAATATTATGTAACTTGAAACACTTTAAGCTCTCAATGCTACTGATGGAAATTTTACTAGATATATGCATATATTTATTGGAAACTATACATGTATAGCACATGTATAGCAGAAAAATTAGCAGTAGCCATTATTAAACTTTTTTATATGAAAACATTATTAAACTTTTTTATGTGAAAACACACTTTTCTTAACCAATGAACAAACATATATTAATATGAACATCATACAATATACATAAAGTCTAGATGCAGAATTCTAGAGAAAAAGGATTTTATGTTTACCTCTTGATGTGTGCTCCTATTTAATCTTCGTTGATCTTTTTGTAGACAATAATCAAACCTCTAATCTTAGATCTTCTAGCCTGTTCTCTAGCTTTAGAAGATGAGGTGACACCAAGTTCAATTTTCCTTTGGAGAACAATCAATAGCAACTTTCTTGATTTTTAAGAATACCGAGAGTTGAGATGAGAACATGAAATTCGAGAGAACTATTTTTTTTCTCTCCTTGATTGCTATGGCCAAAATCCCTCTCTCTCTCTCTCTCCCTTTGTATCTTACGTGCAGCACTATTGTGGAAATTGTGTGGTTTTTATTTCATTATATCATACATATTTGAGGTCTAAACTGTTAACTTTATTCTAATTAAGATTGGGTTTATTCTTCAATTTAGACTTTTTGTGTATTTTTATACGATTATACAACTCTTGTTACATCGTTATAAAATTATGAATTTGTATGTAGAATCCTCATTTTACATAGTTTAATGAAACTAATTTTACGAATATCATCAATCAATTAATGAGTTTTATTGAGGTAGACAAAGAACCTAATTGGTCCAAATAATCCAATTATAATAGTGTGATAAGTATCGTATTAACTTATTATCGTATTTATGTTAATATTATTAGTATAGGGATTACTCCACTAAATGCCTAAATATTGTACTCTTAGATTAAGTATTATACATTTTATAGAGATTTAATCAACTAACCTTGAATAAATGATCCATCTAGTATATTCTATACTATATGTGAAATCTCTATACTGTGTCGTATTTAGACAAGTAAAATTATTATAATACTCTTCCAACATATACTTACCTTTAAATTACCATCTTTTTAAAAGGAATAATGTTATTGATAATTTTACTCATAATGGACATTAGACAAAATTATCAATCATTCACAAAGTAAATACCAAGATCTTAGATATTATTATTTCAAGAATCTTGAAAGATTCAAAGTACCATTAAAGAATTTGGCGTTTCCATCAATTCATAAATCATAACTTCCAAAATGCAAGTGTTCGTATTGTTCAGAATGGAAGTTAGTCTTTTAACAAATCAAAAGGCTACAACTCATAAAAAAAAGTTCACTCAAATAATAAGGATTTAGATCTATATGCTAAGAGCCAGTAAATAATAATAATTGACATAGTTGGTCTAAATGAGAGACATTATATCACAATCCGAGGGCAGAATTAGTGGCAGAATGAGTATTTCACAAAATAAAAAATACCAAAATTTAGTTTAAAAGTTTCAAAAATTTATAAACATTTATAATGGCCTCTAAAATTGTTTAAGTAAAAGAAAACTCACAGTAAGTACGTCACTCTTTATAGGTAGATTGGAATAAAAATAATTGCTTGAAGTTGTGTATCATTATTCATAAATAGTCGAGTGAGGTCCGACACCGATCTATGATGCTCGCACTCATAAGTGGTATCGAGAAACAACAACGAACAATTGTATATTCATCAGGTACGACCACAGAGGAATGTCATTTTTGTGGGTCTTACTTGTGGCTACGTGGCTTGATAGTTGATGATGGCAAAATGATGACTTGAGGGAAAGAATGGTCTTATGAGTTTGGTCTAGTGGTACTTGGACCTAAACGAAGAAGAAGATGAAAATGGAGGTGGTGAGTATTTGGGGCAGAGATGATGAGGCAAGTGATAAAGAGGAAATGAGATAAATTGAAACCAAAGAAAAGAAAATGAAGAGATTAGATGGACATGATACGAATCAATGCCGAAATCAGTTGTCGGGGAAGTCGGCGCCGCATGGCTCTTATCGGGGAGATAAACGAGACTTTATTTCTTTCTTCTTTTTTTTTCAATAATTTATAGATAACATACCCAAAACACCCATTAAAATAATTGATTTTTACACATTAGCACTGTAAAGTGTTTAATTTATTGCATATTCAAAATTGACATTGTTGGCCTAAATGACAAACCTTAGTGATTACGGAGTTCTCTTAATTTATTGTATGTTATAAATCGACACTAGTTTTCTAAGTGAAAAGACCCTAGAGAATGGCATGTTGTAGGTAGCCTACTTTTAAATCGGTATTGCTGGTCCAATTATGTGACCAATGTAATTATGATATGGTTTTATTTCCTTATGACTCGACAAAAGCTAAAGAGGGTGCCATCTTGCTTATATGCTACTTAAAGTACCGAATGGTCTAGTGTAGAATCATGCACGTGCATTCAATCTTTGTACATACCTGATTGGTGTTGATTGTTACTAATTAGTGTTAACTAGCTTATGATTTGGTCATTATGATCAAATTGTATTGTACGGTTCTTTAATTTGCTATTAGAGAATTTAACAAAAGTTATGATAGTAGCGTCTAGGCATATATGTTTGTGTTGTGCGTAATTATTTCATAGAAGTTATTGTTACTTTTATACTTACTCCATGAGCTTCTAGCTTATTAGAATTTCCTTGTGGTATAAGTAAATTTAAAAATTCTCTAGTGGAAGGTTGCGAGTAACGAAGCTGAGTTACCGTCGGTGTATATATAGGACAGATCGTTAGAAGATAATTGAAGAAAAATGTTCTATCCTTTTACGATCTTAATTTTCACGGTATATAAATATACATAATGGTAGCTATTTTAGTAGGTATTTATTCCATTATTTATGTGTAAGCTGTTAGATTATCATTTAATAACGATCTAATAACTGTAAAAAAAATCATGAAAAAACTTACATTATTAATGTTATTTTTTTTCTTTATATTTTTTTCCTTATTTTTAATATAAAAAAATATGTAAAAAAAATTTTATTAGTCAAAACAATATCTATATATAATTTTAAAAATATATATATACGGGATGGATTGATGTCCATACATAATCTATATATATTAATAGTTTTTGCAGTTTATATATATATATATATAATCTATATATAAAATTCTAAACATTTTATATATATATATTAATAGTTTCTGAAAAGTTTTAGAAAATCAATGTGTTATACCTGGTAATTAGTACCGGGATATTACAGAAAGTGACAAATATTGATTCGTTAAAGAGAAGAAAGAAAGTACACCACACATAGTTCACTAGGTTCAAAGAAATACATAGATATAGTTTAAATCATTCGCATTAGGAACTTGCCAGTCCAGTGTTTTGCTATATGCGCATAACTTTTCTTCAATTTCAATTTAAACATGGATTTGATTCACTCTATGTTTGTTTTGAGAAATATTTACTATTAAAACGAAAAAAAATAAGGAAAATGATTTCATTTGAATAACTCTATTTACGGCAATAACCTAATCCCTTTTTCTGTAATGCATGCATACAAATAGGCTACTAATGTGAGTAAAGCAAATGTGGCCGTAGTATTTATATCTTTTGTGGTATGGCTAACTCAACCATGAGGAAATGTATGATTTTGGTAAAGCAGTCCCTACCAATTCGAAACGAAGATGCATGAATAAAGACAAAGTTCTAATAAATCGTGTTACATGACTTAGAGGAAGGACCAAGCAAGGGGATCAAAATATTGTTTATCGTAGTAACTAAATATACTTGAAAGAGAACATAATTGAAACATCTACATGTCTCCCAAGGCTACTGCTGTCATAATAACGATTTGTAATCCATACTCTCAACGTCGTTCCAAATGTCCTGAAAATACATGCATAACATAAAATAACTTTTAAATAAATGCTATCAACTATATTTAGTAATGAATACAAGAAAGTAAGAAATTTAAAGAAAAACTTCAATAGGTTCATTGAATTACATTGAGGAGAAGACAAATGTGAAAATACCAAAGCTAATCCAATGAAATCTACAATATTCAAACATTATATTCTATCCAATAAAACAATAATGTATTAATAAGACTAGTTTGTCCTTTAACGAAGAGATTCGTAAAAATTCAAAAGTCTAGCAAGTTTGACAAATTAAATGGTGTTGTAAAAACCCAAAACTTTAAAGTGTGAATTGGTCATTTGACCATAATTTTATTTTAAAGAAACAGATTATATATATATATATATATATATATATATATATATATGTATACATACATTACTCTCTCTCTCCTCCAAGGACCTCTATCTACCCTTTCTCTCCCCCGTTTCCGGTCGAACGAGACTGAGGAACCGCCGGAGCATGCCTAGCCATTGTCCGGCCGCAAGAAAACCCTGGCAATACCTCGCCATATTGCCAAGAGACCATGCCACTTGTCCCACGCCGCCGCCAAGCTTCCATCATTGGAAAATGTTATTTTTGGCTGCGTAAAGTTTTGATTTTTCAGCCCCGTTTTGGACCGTTTCAATGCGTGTTCTTAGACTTATTGGGTTTGTATCGTCGAGTGGAACATCAAGGTATATATCTCGCAATCCCGTTTTGGCCAGACTAAAAGTTGCTATTTTTGAGTGTTTTGAGCTCAGGTTTGATTGATTGATCCAACCGTTCGATTTTGTTTTGGATGTCATTTTTGAAATGTAATCAGAAAATTGTGAAGTTTGATATATAGATATATATATATATATATATATAGATATTGACTATGTTTAGTAACCAACACAAAAAAACTATATTTAACCACTTAGATTTTGCTTCGTTTTGCATGCTACCAGTCCAATTTCGGCGTACACTTAAATCAGATAAATTATATGTCGAATCTAAGTATTTTGGTACTAAGAGTTTAGTGAAGAAGTCTGTTTGTTGATTTAAAGCTCCGTTGAGGAGTTAGTTTTTTCACAAGTGAGCGGTCGAGGACTTAGAATTAGTTCACAGCCATCTTAATGATTGTCTAATTATAGTTTGAAGTTCTAATAGTATGTTATCACTATTCTCTTAAGGTAGGAATTCAGTTATCTTTATTATATACCATTTTGAATAACATTTAGACAAACATGATTTTAGAATTATTTTGGATATATATGATATAATTGAATTGTATGATATATATTAAATTGCTCTGAGACTTTTTTGAGTGCAACTACTGGGTAAAATTTTATGGGGAAAAGCTTTTAACTTCATGCATGTTTCTTCTAAGTTTCCTCTGATGTGGTTTATCGATTTGGTTAATGTATGGTCTACTGGTGTTTGTTGGATTGTTTAGTCATTATAATTCATGCTAACTTGATTTTTACGGTGTGAACGAAGTTGTATCAAAGTTATGCAGAACTTGTTTTAATTAGATTTTGGGCATTATGTAATTAGTTTTGACCAATCTCCCTAGCATTGAGAAAAATTGGGAGGAGAATGAAATTTAGATTTTCAAATGAATGAATGGTATTGAGTTATATACCTTGACTTTATATTTGATGGATTTTGAGTTGTGCACATTAGTATGTGTTATTCTTCTTAAAGATTTGATTGTAGCTTTCTAATTCATAGAGCCTATATATATATTAATTAGTTGGTCATGCCTAGTATACATCTCTATGAACTTTTAATATTTTGAAGGGTTAAGTGAAGATTGGTGTTTGTTTTACCAACTTTGAAAAAGTATTCGACAATGTTTCCCACTTTAATATTTTCTAAACTATCCCTCTTTCCTAAAAAAGAGTGTGAACTTTTAAAATTTTTGAGAAACTTGTTTGATTTCTTTGGAAAATATTTTGGAGCTCTAGAAAAATATCCCATTGTATTTAGCTATGATTTGGATTGAAGCCCAAATATTTTATTAGTTTTGAAAGAAAAATCGACCATAGTGATTTAAATATAGTCTCGTTTATCATTTTGCAAATTAACTGAGGGTTAGGTAATAAATGCCAATTTTGTTGATTATGGGAAACAAACTAGTATTTTTTCATGCATTCCTTGGTAGTTTCAAATAAATAGTTATCATGTATCACTCAACCTTAGGTTGATGCTTGTGACTGATTTTCATCATATATGTATGGAATAAAACTTTTACTAAATGTTTATGTGAGTTGAATCTAAATCCCTTATTTTATTTAAACTATGTAGCGCAGTTATTGTTATATGACTAATCATAATTAGAATAAGATTACTCATGGATTTTATCTTAAGTGTCATTGGACTCTACTTCTATATTATAAAGGGATACTCAGAGTTTAGGTTTCGCTTACTTTTGGCCAAGGAGAAACTATATTGTGAACTAATGTAGTATTCTTAAGCCCCAACACTTTTTACATTCAATGTTTTCAAAAATATTTTAATTAAAATTGAAAGCAGGTTGTATGAGAGATAGGTGTCAGTCGAGGATGGTACTAGATAGCCTATCCTATTAGAATCTTATTTATGGGGCATTAAGTGTCGATTTCAATTATGTGCATATTTGTGAGATATTAGATTGTGTCCATGGAGTTTTTCTTTATATCAAAGATTTGTAGAGTCTTTGGATAAGCATTCACATTGGTTTTCTTGATGAGATCTTACACAGCATAAAAGATTTGAAATGCTTTTAAAATTTNAGATTATATATATATATATATATATATATATATGTATACATACATTACTCTCTCTCTCCTCCAAGGACCTCTATCTACCCTTTCTCTCCCCCGTTTTCGGTCGAACGAGACCGAGGAACCGCCGGAGCATGCCTAGCCATTGTCCGGCTGCGAAAAAACCCTGGCAATACCTCACCATACTGCCAAGAGACCATGCCACTTGTCCCACGCCGCCGCCAAGCTTCCATCATAGGAAAATGTTATTTTTGGCTGCGTGAAGTTTTGATTTTTCAGCCCCGTTTTGGACCGTTTCAATGCGTGTTCTTAGGCTTATTGGGTTTGTATCGTCGAGTGGAACATCAAGGTATATATCTCGCAATCCCGTTTTGGCCAGACTAAAGGTTGCTATTTTTGAGTGTTTTGAGCTCAGGTTTGATTGATTGATCGAACCGTTCGATTTTGTTTTAGATGTCATTTTTGAAATGTAATCAGAAAATTGTGAAGTTTGATATATAGATATATATATATATTGACTATGTTTAGTGACCGACACAAAAAAACTATATTTAACGGCTTAGATTTTGCTTCGTTTTGCATGCCACCAGTCCAATTTCGGCGTACACTTAAATCAGACAAATTATATGTCGAATCTAAGTATTTTGGTACTAAGAGTTCAGTGAAGAATTCTATTTGTTGATTTAAAGCTCTGTTGAGGAGTTAGTTTTTTCACAAGTGAGCGGTCGAGGACTTAGAATTAGTTCTTAGCCATCTTAATGATTGTCTAATTACAGTTTGAAGTTCTAATAGTGTGTTATCGCTATTCTCTTAAGGTAGGAATTCAGTTATCTTTATTATATACCATTTTGAATAACATTTAGACAAACATGATTTTAGAATTGTTTTGGATATATATGATAGAATTGAATTGTATGATATATATTAAATTGCTCTGAGACTTTTTTGAGTGCAACTACTGGGTAAAATTTTATGGGGAAAAGCTTTTAACTTCATGCATGTTTCTTCTAAGTTTCCTCTGATGTGGTTTATCGAGTTGGTTAATGTATGGTCTACTGGTGTTTGTTGGATTATTTAGTCATTATAATTCATGCTAACTTGATTTTTACGGTGTGAACGAAGTTGTATCAAAGTTATGCAGAACTTGTTTTAATTAGATTTTGGGCATTATGTAATTAGTTTTGACCAATCTCCCTAGCATTGAGAAAAATTGGGAGGAGAATGAAATTTAGATTTTCAAATGAATGAATGGAATTAAGTTATATACCTTGACTTTATATTTGATGGATTTTGAGTTGTGCACATTAGTATGTATTATTCTTCTTAAAGATTTGATTGTAGCTTTCTAATTCATAGAGCCTATGTATATATTAATTAGTTGGTCATGCCTAGTATACATCTCTATGAACTTTTAATATTTTGAAGGGTTAAGTGAAGATTGGTGTTTGTTTTACCAACTTTGAGAAAGTATTCGACAATGTTTCCCACTTTAATATTTTCTAAACTATCCCTCTTTCCTAAAAAAGAGTGTGAACTTTCAAAATTTTTGAGAAACTTGTTTGATTTCTTTGGAAAATATTTTGGAGCTCTAGAAAAATATCCCATTGTATTTAGCTATGATTTGGATTGAGGCCCAAATATTTTATTAGTTTTGAAAGAAAAATCGACCATAGTGATTTAAATATAATCTCGTTTATCATTTTGCAAATTAACTGAGGGTTAGGTAATAAATGCCAATTTTGTTGATTATGGGAAACAAACTAGTATTTTTTCATACATTCCTTGGTAGTTTCAAATAAATAGTTATCATGTATCACTCAACCTTAGGTTGATGCTTGTGACTACTAGTGATTTTCATCATATATGCATGGAATAAAGCTTTTACTAAATGTTTATGTGAGTTGAATCTAAATCCCTTATTTTGTTTAAACTATGTAGCGCAGTTATTGTTATATGACTAATCATAATTAGAATAAGATTACTCATGGATTTTATCTTAAGTGTCATTGGACTCTACTTCTATATTATAAAGGGATACTCAGAGTTTAGGTTACGCTTACTTTTGGCCAAGGAGAAACTATATTGTGAACTAATGTAGTATTCTTAAGCCCCAACACTTTTTACATTCAATGTTTTCAAAAATATTTTAATTAAAATTGAAAGCAGGTTGCATGAGAGATAGGTGTCAGTCGAGGATGGTACTAGATAGCCTATCCTATTAGAATCTTATTTATGGGGCATTAAGTGTCGATTTCAATTATGTGCATATTTGTGAGATATTAGATTGTGTCCATGGAGTTTTTCTTTATATCAAAGATTTGTAGAGTCTTTGGATAAGCATTCACATTGGTTTTCTTGATGAGATCTTACACAGCATAAAAGATTTGAAATGCTTTTAAAATTTCTCATAATTTAGGTACTTGCATTTGAGATTAAGATTTGCACTAATACTTTGTGTTGTGATTTTCAATTTGGGTATTCTAGTCTCAGATTTTACTAGAAATGGTTTGTTTTTAGTGTTATCTCTTGCTTTAATAGGAGAATGGAAAATGGTTGTGAGCCATTGAAATTTCTTTATCATCTTCAACCTCTAAACTCATTTATCTTGTGCGGTGTAACACAAGGATTCTTGTTCTTCATCTTAAATTCTATTATATTATATTCTGTGCTTGGAAAGAGACTCTTGTTAGAGTTATTGACTCAGAAATTGTCTAAGACCGAATTCTAGCTACAGAAAAATGGGTATGTCCTTAGAGATTGTTAATCTAGTATGATCAGGAGACGGTATTCTTATATCAGACATTTAGTCTGCTATTCTAGCATCATGCCTTACAATCAGTGTTCAGAGTCATATATTCTTGGCTTCAAGCCATGATTATCGTTAACTTTTGATCACTTATATACTTGAGGTTGTCATTTCCAACCATTGGTATTGAGATTCTTTCACCTATTAATAAGCCTTCTTGTGGTTCTATGTCTCTAAGTATGCATCCTTATCCCGTACCATTATGTAGTTTAGTATTAGCCAGATTTTGTTGCTAGGTGAGAAGTGTTTGTCTCACAACCTTTTACTAATTAGTGTTCGGTTTAATACTCTTAATTTCTATAGTCAAGTATTCACTACATTTTTTTTTGTTTGAAAGTATTCACTACACTTCCAGTAGCTATTTCGGTTTAATACTCATAGTTTGTATTTGAATTTCAAGAAGAAATTCCTATATGGAGGGGAGAATGTAAAAACCCAAAACTTTAGAGGGTAA
>JXTB01000026.1:584770-594934 GCA_002914805.1 Parasponia andersonii
AAAAGATTCAGTTAGGTTTTATTTTAGTAGTTTGTATCACAAATTTATTTATAATTGCATTTTTAATTGAATTTGAGAAATTATTATATAAATATCATCTTAATAATTATATATAATTATCAAGATCATATTGAAAGCATGCACGGTTAATATTTTACATTCCAATATAGTTCTGATAATATTTATTATAAAATATAATTTTATATTGTTTTTAGATATTTATATGTATGATTTTGGAATGTGCATATGGCATTTTCCTGGGCAGCTTATTTATGCTGTTGAGAAATTTAAAGGTGTAAGTGAGTGACAGCTACCAAAATGGCCCATAAAGTGAAAGCTACAAGTTTGTTTAACTTTTATTAAGAATGCTTGTTTTGAATCATGGTATATAATCCACTTATCCCAAAGGGTGTAATTATACGTTATAATTTTAGAGAACATAGAGTTATTAATGAGAATAATTTTCGGAACCTTTCTTCGAAAGGAGACTAGTTTCCAAGTTTGTTTATTTTCCTTAATTAATTTTTTTTTGACAATCTCGAGTTGTATATTGCATGCTCCACCAAAAGGTGAGGTTCTAATATGCATCTATAGGTTCTTACGAGGATAGTGACCGAATTAGTTGGCTTATTCTTATAATATTCATTTGTTATTAAGATTTGATATCTTTTATACAACTCTTTGTGCTTTAAATAGTAATAATCAATCTTGGACCATTGAAATAATTACAAGAGATGAAAAGAGAATATTTAGATTTA
Source organism: Parasponia andersonii (assembly GCA_002914805.1). Taxonomy (NCBI): domain Eukaryota; kingdom Viridiplantae; phylum Streptophyta; class Magnoliopsida; order Rosales; family Cannabaceae; genus Trema; species Trema andersonii. The sequence continues at coordinate 585,529 of JXTB01000026.1, forward strand.
TCTTTAATGGATATTAATATAGCTATGCAAGAGGGCGCACTTATTAAAACTTGTTAGCCCAAAATTGACTACCCAAAAGGGAGAGGGGGTGAATTAGACTTTAAAAACTAAATTTTTCAACAATGTAAAACTATAGACACCTATTTTGAAATTTTTAAGTTAAATAAATAATAATAGCAAGTATATAACAATAATACCAAGTCAATTAAGCACACTAAATATCAAATACACAATTAATTAGTTTGTAATAAAGTAAATATTGTAGGAATATAAAAAATATAAACTCAGTTTTTACGAGATTCGACAAATATGACAATTTGTCTACATCAACGGCCCTCAGCAACTTATTTTGAGATTTTCACTACTCGGATCAAAATTGTGGATTTGACTGACCCTTGTAAAAGTGGAATGAAATCTTCTTATACTCATCTATGCCTTTATAATAGTCTTGATAACCACGGATTGTTTTAACTCTGGTGTCAACCTCACTTTACCTACACTCGGGTTGTTTAAACTTTAGTGACAACCTCACCTAAAACGGGTTGTTTAGACTCTAGTGGTAATCTCACCTATGCATGGATTATTTATGACTCTGGTACTAACTTTACCTCAACTAAAATGGTTTTACAATAATATATATAAAAATGATAAATAATAAACAAATTTTTGAAAACTCTTTTGATAGTATGAGCCAATACAAACAGAATTTATGTATAATGAACTAAATCAAATACAATACTAAATATAAAATATACCCTATCTAAGCATAGTCTTGTATCTTGATTGTCCATCTCCAAACTTCATTTTAATAGATCCAATATGAATCCATATTCAAGCTTGATTCCTTAATCAACTTGAGTTAGAACTTTTAAAGCTATTTCACTACACACTCAAGTTAAATTATTAGTATTAAACTAATTATTTCTAATCTTCAAAATAAGAGTGAGTAAGATCGAAACTTTAATTTCTCACCCAAAAATATAGTTGTCATGTGGTCCAAGGTCAGACAACTAGTCATTTTCTTTATCTCTTTCCGATTTTTTCTCTTTTTCCTCTTTTTCTCTCATTTTCACCTCCGGACATGATATCTCTTCAACCGTATGTCCATTTGATGAAACAAAGAATTTGGTGATGTTTCATGGTGATCTAACATTGGATGCACTACCAACCTCTGATTAAGGCTCACGACTGCATATTCACTCTTTAGCCCATAAGTCAGCCATCTAATACTATTCTTCGATGATTTTGGAGAGTCTGGATTCCTCGTTTCAAGTTGAACAATTGAACACTAAGGACTTGCTTAGATTCACTATTGCTTTCTATTCTTAAACAGAAATATGGAAATTTTTTTTGTTGGTTTACTTGGTGATCTTGTTTTTGTTTTCTATTTTTAGAAACTGTTACCAAAAATTTCAAAAAAGTTAAAATATAAAAAACAAAAGAATCTATCGTTATTTATATTTTACTGTTTTTGGAAATAAGTAGTGAAATAAAATTTGTCAAATATATTTCTTGTTCGTGAAAATTAAAAATCAAAATAAAATTTTTACTTCTATTTTCAATTTGTTCAAACAACAAATTCAATTTGTTCAAACAACGAATTGGAAATGAATCTAAACAAGTCCCTAAGTTTGTCTAATTTCATTATCGTTTGAGTCCTCAACATAGCTTTGTCGGAAAAGTGTGCATTTCAAGTGTTCCAAGCTAGATGTAGGCTGATTCAAGAGGTTCTAGCTCCAGCCAATCTCGTCAAAATGATCAGCATTCGAAGATAAACGAACATTGACCATTAGTTCCTAGCACTACCACTGTAGCTACAGTTCCACCGTTGGACTGATGTTGTTAACCTGTCAATGGTCAAATTTTCGGTCAAACTTTATTTTGGGGGCCTCTGGAAATCAATTTGGAGAGGCGAGCATACCTCCATCCTTCTTTCAACACTACATCATTTGGTGACCTCTATTTTGGCAAAAAGTGGATTTGGTATTTTGACATGTACATCGAAGATTACAATGGTGCGTCATTTTGGAGGGATTGTCATTGTTTTTGGCTTAAAAGTGCTAAAATTCAGAGCATATCCAGTCTTTAGTTAGCCCGAGTAGGTAGGGCTTCTGATTACTCATTTAGTTGTGCATTTTTGAATATAAAATATCGTGATAATTAAACTTTTGATTATATTTTGATATGTATATCTATATACCCTGAATATGTGACCGCCAATTCAAAACATTTATTATCCTGAGATAGGTTTTAGAAATTGGGACATTGGTTATTGATGACTCTTAATATGCATGGTCAAGACTTTAGTTCGATATTCAACTATATAATATGATAATTTTTGTGAAATGACTAAATAAAATGAATATGAAACTGTTGTGTGACATGCTTTGGCCTTAAATGTTGGGAATCTGACCGATCTAGATTCGTCACACCCAGTATCTCACTTCAATGAAATATTTGAATAATAAAGAAATAATAACAGGTAATAGAAATCAGTCTCATAATATAAGAACTCAAGTGAAAAACTTCAAAATCAAGAGAAAAATCATTGTCTCTTAGAAAAGAATTTCACTATATGAAAAGATTTACAATCATACAGATTTCTCTCTTTTCTACCTAATGACCCTAATATACTTAAGTATTTTTTCACAAGTATTCTCTTATTCAAACCTGACACTGCCACTCTTTGAAACTTCCTCTTTCATAAAAAAACTATACTCTCTTTGAAAGGAGAAACAAAAAGAACAGAATGGATTTAATTAGAAGAAATAACTTGAAATGCTTCCAAGTTTTGGGATGAAGAGAATGAAAAAATGAATCTTCAATTTATAGGCCTTGAAAGATAGTAAGAATACTACCTTTTCTTATTGCTATTATGTTGCCCCTTTTCACTATTGCTATTACGGTTACACTTTTCACTATTGCTATTATGGCTGGCCTTTTTATTATTGCTATTACGGCTACCCTTTTTACTTCTATTCATATATACATCAATAATCTCCCACTTAAAAACTTGATTTCAATCACGTCTTCATATAAGTCCTATCTCATAGCTTATATTGCTATCACTGTCTTTACTAATAATCATACTCCACCATATGAGTATATATACCACTTAGAATTTATGAATTCTAAGATTTTCATCTCGACTCATATCGAAAAAACTTTCTTGATAACTATGGTGTTGACTCCCACGTTTGACTTATCTGGGAGTCCATCAGCCATCAACATCAGTCAGCACACACCTTACATTAATGCTAAACCAATGCTTGTGTGCAAACTTGCCGCTGCTAATTATGACACATCCTCTTTCATGGCATATTTGAAGATAAGCGGCATACCATCAGGATACATATATCATGATCAAAAGACAAGATCATTGTCTCTATTGTAGGAGACAATATTAGCAGCATCACTAGAGTTTGAGCTTTTAGCCAAACCCACTTTATCTTTTTGACAATTTCCTTTCAGATGCCTAGATTGTCCACAACTCCAGCATATTATATTCTTTTTCATGGAGTTTTTCTTCCTAATGTCAACTACCAATGCTGAGCCTTCAGATGGAATATTACTTCCACCATATGTCAGCCTTTTTTTTTCAGACAAAAGTTTACTTATGATCTCAGAAAAAACCACAGTCTTCTTCCCATGCCTTCCTTTTACGGATCGGACTTAGAACATTGTTGAACTTCCTTTAGTGTATTATCTTCAATGCTCTCTTTTACCAAGTCTACTCAATAACAGTCATCAATGTCGCTAAGAGAGTCCGCCTCTTTGAACACATTGAACGATATGACTTGATCCTCCACTCTCATAGTAAGTTCTCCCTTGTACACATCAATAACCATCCTCCTGGTTGATAAGAATTGTCTTCCAAGAATAATTGGAAGATTTTCATCTTCCTCCATGTCAAGAACAATGAAATCAGCTGGGAAGTAAAGCTTGTCCATCTTCATTGGCACATTCTCGATGATTCCTCATGGATATTTAATAGACCGATCAATGAATTGGAGCAGTTGGTTTTGCTTCACCTAAACCCAGTTTTTGGAAGATAGAAAATGGCATTAAATTAACACTAGCTCCCAAATCACACAATACCTTACCAAAGAAACGATCACTAATTGTGCAAGGAATGTTGAAACTTTCCGGATCTTCGAGCTTAGGAGAAAGCTTGTTTAGAAGAATGGTAGTACATTCCTCCGTGAGAGCAACTGTCTCATACTTTCGAATCTCCTTCATGAACTTAACATAGCTCGGCATTTGTTCAAGTGCTTCGATGAATGGAATGTTGAAGTACAATTGCTTAAACACTTCCAAGAACTTGGAGAATTATTGGTCGAGCTTCTTCTTTTTGAATCATTGAAGAAAGGGTAATGGTGGATTATAAGGACATGATTTTGATAGTGATGTTGATGGACTATCAACAACACCTCTTCGATTGGCTTCTCTCCATCATTCTTTTTGGTTAGGCCTTTCTCAACAGCTTCTTCAGCAATTGGTTTGGATGATGAAGTACGTTTCTCAACATTTTTCACTAACTCCTTTCCACTTCTTAATGTGGTGGCATTGCAATGCTCCTTGCTTCACTTCTAGGATTAACCTCGGTATTGCTTGGTAACATTCCTTGAGGCCGATTGGTTAAAGCATTTGCCAATTGGCCAAGTTGTGTCTCCAAGGTTCTCATGGTCGCTGCTTGGTTTTAGAGGTTAGCTTCATTCTTTGTGATGTACTACATGAGTATCTCCTCCATAGATGGTTTCTTCTTTTGTAGAGGTGACTCTTGATTTTAGAATCCCTGATGTTGCATCGATCTTGTGTTTGGATTTTATCATTATTGATTTTAAGTACTCCAAAAGAAATTGGGATGGTTTCTCCATCCCGAATTATAGGAGTTGGAGTAGCAATTATTGCGTCGGTGCTGGTTGTGATTCCCCACAAAATGAGTCGACTCCATGCATCCTATGGATCGCCATAGAATCAATCTTTCTCGTCATTGACCCTAACTTCTTAGTCAATACACTAACTCGATCTGCCAAAGAAGAAATAACTTCTAACTCGTTGACACTAGTAGCTCTCCTTGGATTGACACACTCGGAAGGCTATTTATGGTTGTTTGTTTCCATTTCCTCAAATAACTCAAGCATCATCCGTTGATTTACCCGTCAACGTACCACCAGCTATGGCATCTACAATGGTCCTCAATTGTCTCATCAATCCATTGCAGTATGTTTGAATAAGAAGCCACTTAGGTATCCTATGATATGGATACTGGAAATTCCGAAAAATAAATTTCAAAAAACGATTTTCGCAGTTTTGTAAACAAATCAAGAACGCAGCGGAATAGGTATTTTAAAATTTTATTGAAATTTTACAAAACAAAAATGTAGGATCGTTGATCTAACATAAATCAATTCATGGATCTTAATTTAGATAAAACCTAGAAGTGTTTCACAACCATTGAGCCTTCTCATCTATTCTCTAGAGCCCTTGAATGATCCGGTTTATAGGCACCTTCTTGATTCCCAAGAGAGATGAGCGAATGATCTAGAAGACAATTTTCCTTCTCCTTGAGTGCACGTCTACGACCATAGGTATATCTCCCTTAGCGGCCATAAACGAACACAGGACTTTTCCCACGGCGGCTCGTCTCTCCCACTCTCTTTTTCTCTCTCTCACATGAAAAAGCACGGTTACTGTGCATGAGTGGCATGTAGAACCCTTAGTGAGGCTTAGGAGAACTTTTCTCTTAAGTATTTAAAGAGATGTAAACCCTAATAGGCTTATTGGGCTCAACTGACCATTCAATTAGATATTAGGCTATGTGTGAGCTAGACAGGGGACCTTATGGATTCAAATAGTCTAAGCTCTAATGGGTCAACTACTCATAATCATAATTAACTCTTAATTGTGATTGGGCCTTATCCATTAATATTGGGGCACTCCATGATAGGCCCAATATTGTACTCTTAGATTAAATATTATATTTTCTGTGAAACTAATTAACACTTTAATTAACTTGATCTATTTAGCATATACTACACCCTTAGATATACCCCCAATGCAATGCCGTACTAGTGAGGTAAAATTACCGTATTACCCCTCTAGTACATATTTACCTTTGAGTTACCATGTTTCATCTAATAGATAATGATTGACTACGGTGTTTGTAATTGCCCATACAAACACAGTCAAATTCACAAAGTGAAGACTTAGCGCCAGGTTTTTTATTATCCAAGTCCTTGAAAAAACTCAAAGTGACATTATATGCATGGTGTCCAAATCATAAAAGGCGTTCTCGTCAATTCATAAATCTTATCTTCCAAGATACCGGAGTTTGAACCATATAATCGGAACTAGTCCTTTAGTTAGTCAAAAAGATAAAACTCATGAAACAAGTCTGACAATCACTAGGATTAAGGTAATCTTGCAATAGTGCTAGATTAGTGAAAGATAGAATATTGAGTTACAACACTTAACCTCAAATTCTATTTTCACTTGGTCCAGTTGAATGCACTTATAACTTTCTTATAACGCACTAGTGTTTTTATCCGAAGTTAGACACTTCGATGATTGGAGACTTCATCAATCCCGTTGAAATAGACAACACTACATTCTATGGAAAAATAAAGTATTCCATCTTTATTTGCAGAATGTGAACTTTTAATTTAGACATAATGAAATAAATAATTTAGTCTCCCACAAGTGAACACTTCACACGAACAATTATTTATTACTCATTATTAGTTATGGAAACTTTTAAATGTTTGCATAATAGAAAACATAAATATCACATGTATATTATTGGAACATAATATGGAATTTATTAATATCAAATAGATAACACTTAAATCCAATAAAAATTGTTTAAAATGCCAAACAAAGAAACTGCTTTCTAGGGCATATTCCCAACAATCTCCCACTTGCCCTTTAAAGTAGATGTGATATATCACGCAGTCCCATTTCTTCTAGGTGATCCTCAAATACTTTGATTGCTAAAGATTTGGTAAACGAATCATTAAGATTCTTCTGCTAAGGCTATCTTACTCACTATAGCGTCTCACTATTTGTGTTAACACATACCAAAAGGTTGATCCTCTAGAGTATATTTTCAGATCGAGCATCCGAATTAATATATCTTACATAAGTTAGATCTTTCTCCAGAATAGACAAGCATATAGTTCCTATTTCTCTGAAGATCCTTAAGCATACACTTGACTATAACTCTATGTTCAGGTCCTGGATTAGATTAGTAATAACTTACTATTCCAACAGCATAATAAATATCATGCTATTGTACTAATCAAATTCTTATTGATGATTGTCATTCTATATAATTTCCAATGATTAGTATATCATCAATATATAAATCAGAAAAATCACTTTGATGCCCTGAATCTTTTATAGATACAAGATTCGTCTATGTATTGATCAAATCAATAAATTCTAGATAAATGCTTAAGTCTATAAATTAGACCTCTAAAGTTTCATAAACTTTACTTTCTTGGCCTTTTTCAATGCATCCCTCTGACTGTATCTTTTAGATGCATTCATCAAGATTGCTATTCAGGAAAGCTATCTTGACGTCCATTTATTATATCTCATAATCAAAAAATATGGCTATGGAAATGAGTATATGAATAGTCTTGATGATAACAACAAAATAGATATTCTTTCTGTATATAATCCTTTTGCAACTAACTTGCCTTGAAAGTCTTTACTTTCCTGTCTATTCCTCTTTTTCTCTTATAGACTAATTTTACACCTAAAAGATTTTACCCCTCCAGGTAGATCTATAAGATCCCAGATTTTATTTGAGTACGTAGGCTCTAATATGGATTATATTGCCTTTTGCCAAAGATCTATATCGACATCATCTATTTCCTCTTAGTAGATAAAGTAATCAAATTCTAGGTTATAGGACTCTCCTATTTCCAAATATCTACCAGATTGTCTCACAATCCTCCCACTACAATGAGGGTCCGATATATGTTGATCTTATAATGATTTATCCTTCCTAAGTGCTTACTCTAATCTATCTTTCATAGATAGGCTGATTACAATATCAGTTAGTTCCTCAAGACATAACTTACTTTGGAGCCATAATAATGAATAATTGAACAATAGCTTAATCATAGCCAAAAATTTTTATTGTCTGTGAGATATTCCTAAGAATTCTCTATAGAGGTATTCAACGCTTCGATCCAATCAATGAGTCTTTATACTTTTCCTAATTACCTTTTAGTTTCTGCTTTTAATTCTTTGAACTTTTCGAAAGAATTCAATTAATAGTCACATTAGATAAACATCACAAAATTTTTGAATAATCATTCGTAATGATATATTCAAAACCTCATTGGGCTTGATTGCTCAAGGGCCCGCAGACAACAATATGTACTATTTTTAAACATTCTTGTACTCTTAGGTCTTTTCTAACAAATGACCATTTAGTCATTTTACCTTCTAGATAAGATTTGCAGATTGGTGAATATATGGCTTCTAACAAGTTTAGATGCCTATCCTTAACCAATCATTAGATCATATTTAGGTTAATATAACCGATGTACAAATATGTTTTATTCTTAGTACTTACTCACTTTCTTATGAATAGATTTATCATTTTCAATCTCAACATTATTAGTTTTATACAATCAAAATAATTTAGGTCAATAAAAATGTCATTTAGCACAATTAAGAATATTATTCTTTCACATAGAAACTTTGTCATTGAGACAAACAGAATGATATCGTTTCATCAAGTATGAAACAAAAATCAAATTTTTCTTAAATACTTGACAATTTTTTAATTTTCTAATTCATAAATTCATCAAATATGAATTTAAATATTTCTCATTTTATATACAGACACTATAGCCATTGAAGTCCTTACTCTTAGTGAACTTGCCTTCACTAAACCCTTTAGTTTCTATAGAACCCTTTGCAACAGACATGCAAACATAGTTAATAATTCTTGAATCCTATCCAAGATTCATTAAGTCATCCACAAAAATAAGTTAATGAACAATAAATTATTATTACCTTCCAATCAAGTATTGTATAGGTATCCCTAACAATTTTCTTTTAATATCCTTTGGTTTATATAGAACCTTTTGCAACAGACATACAAACATAGTTAATGATTCTTGAATCCTATCTAAGATTCATTAAGTCATCCACTTAAATAAGTTAAGAATAATAAATTGTTATTATCTTCCAATCAAGTATTGTATAGGTATCCCTAACAATTTTCTTTCAATATCATTTGAAGCTATGTAAGAAACATTTTCCTTTTAGCTAGGGATTAGAAAATTCACCTTTAGCTACTTTAGCTTGGTGAAGATGTTCATTAGGTATCTCATTGAGATTTAGCATAATATTGTAGTGGTTTGAATCCCTTGAATTTCATGTA